>QEOT01007397.1:10406-56157 GCA_003123785.1 Pterocarya stenoptera | reverse complement strand
CAAACTACTTGGTCAAAACGTTACCTCCTAAATGCCCCTTACTTAAAAAAAGAAAGAAGAGTCCTACAAATTACTCTTCTACTTATATTATATATATATATATATATTTATATATATATTCACCTTACACGTTCATATTTTCTTACACATGTACACAAACAAGCAACGTCTTAGTTATTTTCAAATCACACAAAGCTTTTTTCCTCGAAGGAAAAGAAAAATGTAGTCCATACGTACTCAGATATATCAGCCACGTAGTACTTAATTGGCAGCAATTTCAAATTAAGATTAGTTTCCGGAAGAGTACTAACGGCACCATTTTCATGATCGTTGTCATGATCTTCGTGGCCATTTTGTGCCACATTAATGGCCGGGTTGAAGCAACCAGAGTGCTCATGTTGAATGAGGATTAGGATGATAATATTATTATTGCCAGTAGTAGTACTACTGCAAATGATCACTTGCTGAAATATACTCGACTGTTTACGAGAAGGCAAAGCATAGCATTGGTTATTGGCTTCAACGGTTGCCATCAGGACGAAAACAGATTCATTTTAATTAAAAATAGTCTTTTTTTTTAAAATAACTGATTGCAAATAAATATTTTTCTTGTAGTATCGACTCACTCATCATGAAATCATGCATTCTACAACTATATATATATATATATGCATTATTCCTTGGAGAAGAATTAAGCACAAGCAATATTAATAATATCTATAGTAATTAACTTATAGACCAGCCGGCCGAGACAAATATTGTGAATGAAAATTGATTTTTTTGGTTAATTTAATCGAATTTCACCATTAATATTGTATGTACTTCTTTTGTACTTTGATCTCCGGCCTACTGGCCTGTTGAACAATTATTATATATATGATCATGATATTGGGTTGGAATGGTTTGTTGTTTATGATCGATCCGTCTTCTTTCTAGCTAGCTTATTTTGGCAACCATATTTGGCGCACCATGTTGTTATGATCCGTGGTGTACGTTTGACCTTAAACTCTCGCGTAAAAAAAATTTTGTAAAACATTTATTTAGTCATTGAGAGGGTTGTATATGATTTACATGACCAATTATTTTTGTTTTGTTTTGCTAGAGTACAAAAATGTAGGAGATAGCTAGCTAGCAACTAGAGGTGGACCGGTTACCCATTGCCTGGATTGGGAGTCATTTTTGCCCCCCGCGCCTCTGTATATTCCCTAGCCCCGTTTCTTCGACAAGTGGATGGGTGGCTCAGTCCACCGGCGGTATCCCCGCTCCTATATGCCACTATTAATCTATATCATGCATAGAGAGCCACAACGCGGTATGCTGAGGTGACTCAATATAAATTGAAGCCTAAGATAAAATTTTATTTATTTTTGGATTTTAATAATAAGATGCATATTGTATTAAATATATAGTTTTGAAGCTTCTTTAAAAATCATTATTCTGATTTTTGAGATGCAAAAAGGTTGTAACAGAAATAAAAATCTGCTACAGAATGAAAATGAAAATGAAAATGAGATAAATTAATCTCCTCCCACCAACTTTGCTAGCTAGCTAGCTATATTATCGTATCGAGGACCTTAGTAACAAACGTTGAAGACTCAACAAACGAAAACGTTTAAAAATCCGAAAGCCAAAGCGCATGCAATAAGATCATTATACATAGGGAAACGAAGGGACGTCGATCGGTCATATTTGGTGGTTTTTCAAAACACATGCAATATTATTATCTACGTACGTACTATTTTTCTGGCGGACTCCACTCAAAAACAAGAACAAGACCGACTGTCTAGTCCATTCAAATTTTCCAAACATTGGACTGAATTAATTAGGATGTCTACCAAAATCAAATTGATTTGATCAGTAGTTTGAGAAATGCGTTTTTCAATATCTTAGACTATGTCATCTCTAGTTGTACTTGCTGGATCATGTAATACATTGTAAGTGGTTGTCGATTTAAATGCTAAAAAATGATAAAACTTACGAATAACAATTAATATTATTGATTATGCGGATACGTAAAAGAAAAATGATTTGTATAAGATTCAAACAGACAAACTCCGACCCGCATAAATCTCTGTAAAAAATTGGATCCCATCTTAAAAAAGTGTAAAAAAAATTTCTTTTTTTCAGTAAGATCCATTTTTTTTATAAAGAATCTATGCGACATTTATCTATCTGAGATATGTATCTTCCATTACTCTCCGTTAAAACCACCGATAGTGCCTTTTACGTATTTGACATGATCGAGTCAAGAACAAGGCCGAGCGAGCACGTTTTTTGACTCCTTCCTGCTTGGAGGCTTGGAGCCCAGGTATCCCCTTTACCCAGCAAAACTCATGGTCCAAGCCCCTCCAATATTTTACAGCTCGATCGCATCTGCACGACTCTAATTTCCACCCAAACTCCTTAGTCAACACGTAAACCCTAAAAGCCCACCAAGTTAAACTCCCATTTCAGAACGACATATAAATGATCTCCAGTCCTATAAATACCGATAGTACCCACTCATACTTTGTCATACACATACACCGCAAAAGCTTTATTTTGAGCTGATCAAAGCTAGCGCTGCTCATATATACCAGCAAAAACCTTTTCATTTTAGCAGATACTTCATACATTGCAGTAATTTATAACTTGGGCGGTCTGAAAATGAATTTCAGAAGGACAAGCACCCTCTTAATCGTCATCTTTGTCATCACTGTGGCCATCATGAGCCATAATGCGAGGGTTGAAGCAACCAGAGTGTTATCCGAGGACTTTGCCAGTATTAATCAACTCGAGACACAATTCTATAAGAAGGCAAAGAACACTATGGCGTCTTGGCTTGAACGGTTGCCCTCCGGACCCAGCGATAGAGGCCCTGGTCACTAGCTAGTTCGACGTTGGAATTGTACGTGAAAGTTTTTATACAAATAAAGTACTGTTACGCACAAGAAAAAAAAAATATATAGATTTTTATTTTTTTAAGGTCGAGATATACGTACGTACGCACGTAGGTTTTTCTATATGTAAGTAGTACTATTATATACCAAACAAAGGAAAATGAAAAATAAAATTCATTTATTTGATTAAGTTTACTCATTAATTCTATCTTTTTTAATTTATTATATGTCCTTTGTTTTGTATGCATGCATGCATGGACGTGCAAGATAATTTCAAATTAACAATTTTCGTGATATATAAGAGATCGAATACATGAACTGATCATATATATATATATGCAGGTTCATGATCATTAATCCTAGCATTTAATCTATTCGATCTTTAGCTAATTGATCTCTCTTTTAGCTTTAAACAACGTATGCGATCCAATATCCTACTATACCTGTTCATATACTTCGTATATTATAAGTACTTCTTTTTACTAGCTATTGGTACACAATTCAATAATATTCCAGTACGTACGGCCGTTTCCACCGCGCGCGTATAGGCCGCCAGATCTAGTGAACCACATGATTAATTATAGAGGGAAAAGATTGAAGTGTGTACACAGTATTAATATTACTATTGATTTCACATGATGATCATATCACGTTTAGCACTCTTTTCTCGAAAGTTTGGTTATATAAGAGACCTACCTCCCAAGACTTTAACCTTTTAGGATGTGAACTAGATCAGTTAAAAAGCATCATCAAAACCCATATATGATGATCTGGTGATCACCAGTACCCATGCACCGACGCATTTACTACCCAAGCCTATTTCTCTCTTGTTCATGCATGTGTATGTGTCTGACATGCAGTACTACGTACTGTCTGTGCATCTGTTTTCATATTGGCCATATATATATATATATTTATATATGTATAATGAAGTACTGCCCACATATAATCATGTTATATATGTATGTCTATATATATATTATGAAAAAAATTATTTGGTTTAATGGAAACTTTTATGATTATGGATTTTTCAAAGGCACTATACCATTATAAATTGAAAATTCAAATTAACCGAATCAATAAAAAAGATTTATTTTATTAATTAGATTTTCCAATTTTCATAAAAAAGGTTAGTAAGATACGTATTTTTTAGTTAAGAAAATACAGAAATTGAAAATAAAAAATAAAAAATAAAAAATAATTTTTATTCATAATTAATAATTGTCAAAGAGTATATATATATGCTAACGGCCGGCCGGCTAACATTTCTCATCATACGAATAGAATGATCGGCCATGCATATATGTTCGCAGTTCGGTCTCATCATGCGGATCCGCGAACCGCATGCAAAATGATCATCAGGACCGAATTAACCGTTCGACTCCTTTGGTTTGGGAAGCTGGTTTGGTCGACATATACATCATCATGAATCATAATTGGAACCAAACGATATAGGATTATATAAGAGTAATACTATATACAATTATTTTTATATATATTTTGTGTATTCTACTGATATGACAAAATTTAACATTTATTTTATATTAAAAAAAGTGATGCAATGAATCACATCACCAAAAGAATAAAAAATATGCAAAATTGATTATAAATATAATTTTTTTTATCTTTTTTGGTTTTTCACGAGTCATTGAAGAGCCAATTCACATGCACTACAAAGACAATTCATCACATAAAAAAAACAAAAAAAAAAAAAAAAAATTCAAAGCGAGCGCGCGCGCATTGACAATTCAGACCAACATATACAAAAGTTACCCAAGCAAATTCAAACTGCTTGGTCAACACGTAAGTACTCCTCCTAAAAGTAAAAGCTAGCCCACCAATTCGGGCCCCTCCCCCACCAAAAAGTCCAAAAAGACGGGTTCACAACTCGAAAAGCACTGTATATAAATACCAGCACTCCGAGACGTAGTTCATCATCACATTGACATTCATAGCCACAAGCACACAAAAAAACTCTCTTGATCTATAGTGCATATATCACAAAACCTCTCGTCTCTTTCAAGCCAAAAACTTCATAAATCCGACCAGAACCTTAGGTCGATTCTGAAGATCATGAATTCCAGAAGCATTAGTGCTACTCATGTTCTGATCATTTTTGTCATCTTTGTGGCCGTGATCTTGAGCCATGGCTCCGCCAGGGTAGAAGCAACCAGAGTCTTACCGGAGGATTTCGCCAGTGCCAATCACCTCGACATGACCTATTCGACTCTCTACGAGAAGGCGAAGCACAGCATGGCGTACTGGCTCGAACGGCTGCCGTCCGGACCTAGCCCAAGTGGTCCTGGTCATTAGTTATATATTCCAATTAATTCGTGAAAAAGGTCTTAATTTGTACCTACTTACACATGATATATTTACACACGCGGGTCATCATCAGACAGTAGTACCCCATGCAATTATTAGAAAACAAGCTAGCTAGCTAGCATAAACGTCTTTCTTTTTATTTATTTAATCTTTTTTTGTTGATTATCCTCGATTATTAAGGATCGATGGACTGTACCTTTTACCACATAATAATTTTACGAAACAAATTATTAGGAAAAATGAAAGCTGCTAAATATTATTGATCTATGTGGTCCAGTAAATGCTATAATTTCTAATCCATTATTTCCCATTCTTTGTTCTGTATGCATGCATGGACGTTTGCAATTTGCATTATTATCAAGCTATAGATTAATCAGTATCATATTTTACGTGGCGCTCATGATCATCATCATCATCAATCTTGAACGTCGAATTTGACGATCAAAAAGCTGAGATCGAACACGATAAATGCGTACGATTCGTCCAAGTAATTAAAATGAAAAACAACAACACACAGATCAATATAGTTGATCTTTAATACTAATCGATGTTTGTTTTATCGTTATATATATATATATATTGTCAATTAAGCTTAGGTTGTATCTATTCCTATGCTCGCATAATCTGCGCCGATTCATATATATGTTTTAGTCGTATAGATATATAAGTAATTTATTTTCAATAAGTCAAGACAATAATCATGGACGTCAATGACATAAAAGCTCATTACAATAGGGAAGAGATCATATTAGTACTATATATTTACGACAAAAACCATTAAATATATATTCATATATAACCTCAGTATATACTAAGATATCGAAAAGAGGTCTAGAAAGTAAGTTGAGATGAGATGAAAGATGAATACAATATTGTTAGAATATTATTTTTTAATATTATTTTTGTTTTGAAATTTGAAAAATTAGTTGAATTGTTTATTATATTTTGTTTCAAAGTTTGAAAAAGTTGTAGATATTAGATGAGATGAGATGACTTAGAGTGTTTTTGAACCCAAATAAGACATGAACTCAAATCTCCTAGAGAGAGAGAGAGATTTTATTTTTTCTGTCTCAGATGTAAACCGTAGCTAGCTAGCTAGCTAGTAATCTTTCTAGTTTATACGAAATATGTGTGGGAAAATACTCGCAAGAAATAGTGCATGGGAACAAAAGTTGAAAATATGGCGTGAGTACTGAAGTCATAAACTGAAGTTCCACAAATTGAAACATATACTTTCTGTTTCACGAGTTGAGATCATATATATATGTCAAGAGCATCATGAGATCATGTGTTAGGAATTAATTAAAAACTTAACTTAGAGATATTTGATCATATATATATCCAAAAACCATCTAGATCTTGATATTACTTATAACCCAAGTATATATGGAGGTTATATTATTGACTTAAACCTGGAATTAATAGCATCGGCCTGATGATCTCGATCTATTTCGGTCCAGAAAATACAAGCTGGCATGAGATCAGCCAACTAGATAAATAAAAGCAATTCAACACTAATTAAGGAAATGCATGATTGTTACCGCAAAATTATTCAGTAAACAGATCATCAAATTAAGACTAGTATATATATATATAAATATATAAATATGCATCTTTATATTTTATTGCGCAATAAAAGTGTGGTAAAAGCTCAAATCTTATGTTTTTTTTCTCAGTTGGAGGTGCCGGGCGCAGTACAAAACCGGCTTAATTATATATATATATATATACACACACAAACACACACACACTGTAATATTGTTTTTCACCTTTTTTTATTATAAATAATTACCATATATATACACATGGATTGATTATTATTAATGATATACACCATATATATATATACATATATATGTAAAAATCCAGGAGTTCATATTAATCATGTTGTGAACATAAGCTCCATTAGTTTCAGAATCACAAGTTTTCAATCGGGAACAATTGCTGGTTTTAGACGATCTTCCTTATAATGTTTTGACCGGCAGCCAGCTAGCTGGTACAAGCAGCCCCCGACAAACCGATGCTGTCAAAGTCGTGATCTCATTTGGATCAGTTTGGATTTTAATTAGGTGGAATTTATATTAAATTAATAGGATGGAATTCTTGTTGGCCTTCAATATTCTTTATAAATATTGTTTCTGTACCTAATTTTGGTAACATGAAGTCGACAAGCCAGTCAATTAAAATTTCTCAACGGTACCTCTGATGGACTAGCTAGCTTGCAGCTTGCTGATGATCTCACATGACACCCATAATCAAACTTGGGGTTTTGCACCACATGAGTATGTATGTACTATTCTTAATTCTTTCACGTCACACGTGGCTGACAAAAATCAGTCCCACTTGCCAGCCTTTGACAAATTCGGTCGTTACGTGGAAAGCCATGCGTGTATCCGACACCCAGGAAATTAAGCCGAGAATGAAGTACTCGTGTACACCGGCCCCCTGATATTACAGCTCCATTAATGACTAATTCAAACTACTTGGTTAAAACGTTACCTCCTAAATGCCCCTTAATTAAAAAAAGAAAACCTCGATCGAGTATTCCAAGAAGAGTCCCTACAAATTACTCTTCTACTTATATAAACCTTACACGTACGTACAAGTAACCTTACACGTACGTTACTGATATACGTGGTCAGATATATCAGTAACGTAGTACCTAATTGGCAGCATTTTCAAATTAAGATGAGTTTCCGGAAGAGTACCGGCACCATTTTGATGATCGTTATCATGATCTTGGTGGCCATTTTGTGCCACATGACTAATGGCCGGGTTGAAGCAACCAGAGTAGTACTCATGTTGAATGAGGATGATAATATTATTTCACGAGATGGCAAAGCATAGCATTGGTTATTGACTTCAACGGTTGCCGGCCCTCAGGACCTAGTCCTAGCGGCCCGGGTCACTAGTTTGTTGATCGACTACTCACTCATGAAATCATGCATTCTACAACTATATTGGAGGGTTTATAATAATGAAAAAGTCGATTTTGAGAAAGTAGGCCCAAGTAGGGCCCAACGGAAAAGGCTTTTGGCATCGATATACAAAGTCGATGTATCGATGACTTAGTCAAGTCAACAATATGCATGCAACCGCCTACGAGAAAGCAAGGATTCATGCAGATACGTGACTACTTCAAACACGGAATGCATCCAAAAACTTAGATCAAAACAAGAGGATCCGCTGTTGACCAAACGCAATAATATGATTTCATAGGTTCCGGGTAACCCTCAATAAAAAGGGGATTTTCTTTCTCTTCGAGAGAGCTTTTTCCTTCGAATTATTTTCTGTACTTTAAAAGCTAACTTAAGCATCGGAGTTTTCCCAGACAAACCAGGCCGACTTCACCCAGATCATTGCGTAGGGTCATGAGACAGGTTGGAAGTGAGACACGTCTTTAACATTTGGCACCGTCTGTGGGATCTCTAGACATATAAACCCTTTACGTGGTTCTCACATGCCAACAGTCACCCGTTCTGTGGCAAGCCGAGCAATGGATCCGTCCGTTGAAGCACGGCTGGCGGCAGCTGAGGAAAGGTTGAAGCAGGCATTGGAAACAATGGAGATCTTGAAGAAGGAAAATGACGATCTCCGGAGGAGGAATGCTGAATCCAGCAATACCGCCATACCCGCCCACAGTGAATAAGGAGAAGGAGAGGAGCAATCCAATATGGAGTCACATCTGGGGCGGACGGAGAAAGAAAAGATGCACGATGAGTTGAAAGAATTGGCGGAGAAACATGAGGAAATGGCCAAAAAGATGGGAGGCTCTTCTTCAGGCATTAGACCTATACGATGGATCCAAGAATCCAGTGGATCATCTGGAGAACTACAAAGCCCATATTGTGCTCCACAGCTTCCCTGGTGAGATAACATGTCGAGCCTTCCCGTTGACACTGAAGGGAACAGCAAGAGGATGGTTTGGGACTCTCCAACCACGGTCGATAGATAGTTTCGAAGAATTTCCTAAACAATTCTTGACTCAATTCATGCCCAGTAGAAGGAGAAGATGCCCGGCCGCCTATGTTCTGACGATTAAGCAAAGGGAAGACGAGGATTTAAAAACATACCTAATGCGCTTTAACAAAGAGCGTTTAACGACGGCCGACCAAGACGAGAAGATCACTCTTGCTGCCCTGCTAGGTGGGATATGGCCCCAGAGCCCTTTTATGGCAGAGCTTGCCAGAAGAACTCCATTCACACTCAGGGATTTTATGGACAAAGCCGATAACTTTGTCAATGTTGAGGATACATTGCAAGTTCTGGTCAACCCAAGGAGGGCAAGCAGTAAGCTTGAAAGGAGAGGCAGTTAGGTCAAAAGAAAGGTTGGTACGAGTTGGCAACGAGGACGGCAGGAGAAAAGGGCGGGCTACAGTCCCAGATTCATACATAATAACTTAAATGTGCGGGAAGATGAGAAGGAAAGGGAAGAACGTCGCAATACAAGTGGACGTTATTGCAAATATCACCAGACCGAGTCCCACTGGACCGAGGATTGCACAACTATGAAGAAAAGAGTAGTTGAAATGACCGGAACTGGAGAGTTAGAGCGAATGATCGCGGAACGTTCAAAGCCAAGAAGGTGCCAAGAAAATGGGCGGGGAACCAAAAGAAGCAGGACGCCCGAACCACGACACAGAGCGTCAAACCTCCAGAATGGAGGGGACAGAGCACTCCCCAGAGACGAAAGGAACAGGCCACCCATAGGAGAAATTCAGACTATAGCAAGAGGGTTTGTTGGGGGCGTTATGTCCACATCTAGCCAGAAGGTGTATGCGCGAAGAGCTAGATACGAAGAAGTGTTTCTGGCGGATAGAGTCCCCAAGCAGCCAAGGTTGGGCGGAGACGAAATGGTCATTACTTTCGGAGAGGCAGATCGACAGGGAATATTGTACTCACACGATGATGCGTTGGTGATCACTTTGGTGATAACTAATTACACGACCAGGCGAGTACTGATTGACAATGGGAGCTTCGTTGACATCCTATACTGGGTGGCGTTCGTAAAGATGGGGATTGATGTCAGTCGATTAAGACCTTCCCCAACACCGTTGAAAGGTTTCTCTAGGGACACCATCCTTCCCATGGGAGCCATTACTCTCCCTGTGACTGCTGGATCAGGGGCACGGACGGCTACAACCATGACTGATTTCCTGGTGGTAAAAGCACCCTCTTCCTACAACGCCATACTTGGAAGACCGACACTCAATCAACTGAGGGCAGTTACTTCCACTTACCACCTCAAGATGAAGTTCCCAACCAGCAGTGGGGTAGGGGAGTCACAAGGCGAGCAGGCTCTAGCACGGGATTGCTATGTCCAGGAGCTCTAGAAAAGTCGAGAGGAGGTGTGAATGGTGGAGGAACAAAATAATGATCCCTCCTTGCCCTCCATCACTGTTATTGGAGGAGGTGGAGGTCTGGGACGAACAAATCTAGCAGCACGCTGAGGTAAATGAGCCATTGGAACTCGTGGTATTACACGCCGACCGCCCAGGGTCAACAACCCGCGTTGGAACTAATATGTCACTGAAGGATAGGGAGGCAGTGAAGCAGTTGTTGATCGAGTACAGGGATGTTTTTGCCTGGAGTCATGAAGAAATGTCGGGCATAGATAATGAAGTCATCGAACATCGTCTGAGCGTAGACCCTGCACACAAAGCTGTACACCAAAAAAGGAGATCATTCAGCGGAGAAAAGTATACCGCGATCAAAGAGGAAGTAGAAAAATTGCTCGCCGCCGGATTCATTAAGGAATCTCACTATCCGGAATGGTTGTCGAATGTGGTTATGGTAAAAAAAGGAAATGGAAAGTGGAGAATGTGCGTAGATTTCACTGATTTGAATAAGGCATGCCCCAAAGATAGTTTTCCCCTGCTACACATTGATGTAATCGTGGACACTACGGCGAGACACCGTATGCTAAGTTTTATGGACGCCTATTCTGGGTACAATTAAATCCGGATGTATTCGGCGGACAAAGACAAAACTTCATTCATAACTGACCGGGGACTGTATTGCTACCAGGTTATGCCGTTTGGATTAAAGAATGCAGGGGCAACCTATCAGAGGCTGGTAAATCGGATGTTCCAAGAGCAGATTGGAAAATCTATGGAAGTCTATGTAGACGACCTGTTAGTTAAAAGAAAAGATCCCACTCGACACTTGGGCGATCTTAGGGCGGCGTTCGAAACCCTGCGCCATTATAAAATGAGGCTGAACCCTTCAAAGTGCGCTTTCGGGGTCGGATCCAGCAAGTTCTTAGGCTACATTGTCTCTGAAAGGGGAATTGAGGCCTCCCCAGAGAAGATAGCTGCTATACTCAATATGAAGCCACCCAAGAACTTGAACGAAACACAGCAGTTGGCGGGCAGGATAGCCGCCTTAGGGAGATTCATTGCTCGTTCAACGGATAGATGCCTTCCTTTCTTCCAGGTGTTACGGAAGACGCATCCCTGGAATGAAGAGTGCGATGAGGCGTTCGAGAAGTTGAAACAATATTTGGCCAGCCCACCACTTTTAAAATAGCCACAAAAGGGCGACGTGCTTCATGCCTATCTCGCGGCTTCCACAAACACTGTGTCCACCGTCCTGATGAAAGAGGAAGGAGGAATTCAATTTCCGGTGTATTATACTAGCAGGGCCCTTAGGGGGCCGAGACAAGATACCCGAAAATCGAGTTATTAACCTTTGCCTTAGTAACGGCGGTTAGAAAACTCCGTCCCTATTTCCAAACTCACACTATAAAGATACTCACGGAGGCTCCCCTGGCAAAAACCTTGAGGAAGCCTGAGAGTTCAGGGAGACTGATTGGGTGGTCAATAGAGTTAAGCGAGTTTGATTTGAGGTACGAACCCAGAAAAGCAGTTAAGGGACAAGTCCTAGCCAACTTCATAGCAGAATTTTCAGGTTTCCCTCAGAGGATACAGTGGCCCCAACAGGAAAGCCGTGGGTACTCTACGTCAACGGTTCATCTTGCAAAGCAGGTGGAGGCTTAGGAATATTCCTGGTAGATCCTGATGGTAGGAATTTGCATCATATGGTAACGCTCACTTTCAAAGTAACAAACAATGAAATAGAATATGAAGGGCTCGTGGCAGGGCTTTGCCTCGTCGTCAAGATAGGAGCAACCAAGGTAGAAGTTAAGTCAGATTCTTAAATAATTGTGAATCAAGTTTTAGGCTTGTATGCAACGAAAGGGGAAAGGTTGAAGAAGTATCTTGAGCGTGTGTGGGAAGCACGAGACTTCCTTTCTTATTTCAGTATAGCCCAGATCCCTAGAGCAGAAAATGAAGTGGCGGACAGATTAGCTAGGGCGGCGTCGGGTTTGGACGAAACACCCTTCCCATGGCTAGTAGAGCGTAGAGTCGTTGAAGTCCTAACCATTGGAATGGAGGTAGAGATTGTGGGAACCAGCGTCCCTGAATGGGCAAAAAAACTAGTTGAATATCTGGATGAAGGGAAGTTACCAGACCCGAAGGATGCAGTGAAGGGCGGTAAGATTCCTACTTATCGACGGAGTTCTTTACAGAAGAGGTTTTTCCGCCCCATTACTACGGTGTATCTCCGCCCAAGAAGCCCAATATGTGTTGGCAGAAATACACGAAAATATATGCGGAAACTATTCGGGCGGAAAGACTTTGGCCAGGAAGGCAATGATGGCGGGGTATTATTGGCCCAAAGCCTTAAGAGATGCTCAAGCGTGCAGTAGAAAATGTGTGGAATGTCAAGTGCACGCACCAATACAGCATGCCCCCCCAGAGGAGCTGGCATCCATGATCGCACCGTGGCCCTTTGCCCAATGGGGGTTAGACATAGTCGGACCCTTCCCGCCAGGAAAGGGCGAGGTAAAGTTCATGGTGGTAGCCGTGGATTATTTCATGAAGTGGGCCGAGGCAGAATCGCTGGCATCTATAACAAGCAAGATTGTCACGAGGTTTCTATGGAAAAATGTCATTTGCAAATTTGGGGTCCCTCAAAGCATAGTAACGGACAGCGGACGCCAGTTCGATTCAGATCACTTCAGAGAATGGTGTGCGGAATTAAAAATTAAAGTAAAATACTCTTCGCCAGGTCACCCTCAATCGAACGGACAGGCGGAAGTTACAAATAAAACGTTGCTCTCAATCCTGAAGAAGAAAGTCGCAGAGAATAAGGGAGAGTGGGCAGAGGAGCTGCTGGAGTACTTTGGGCGTACAGAACTTTGGCAAAGACTCCTATAGGGGAATCTCCGTTCACACTGGCGTATGGTTGTGAGGCAGTAGCTCCAGTAGAAAGGGGCTTCCCCACATACAGAATGACTTACTTTTCGGCCCCCCAGAACAACAAAAAGATCGAGGAGTATCTTGATTTGGTGGAGGAAGAAAGGGAAATAGCAGAAGTAAGAATGCCATGGGAGAAGGCAAGGGCTAGGCAATACTTCAATAAAAGAGTAAAACCTAGAACTTTCAAAGTAGACAACTTAGTCTTGAGAAAGAGCGGGGTGACAACGTAGGGCGAAGGAAAGATGAGGCTTCGATGGGAAGGTCCTTACTTGGTGGTAGCCAATAATAGGCCAGGGTCATACCGACTAAAAGACAGCTTGGGCAAGGAACTACCCCATCCATGGAACGCTGAGCACTTGAGGAAGTTCTATCAATAGAAATGCAGTTCTTTGCATCGGCAGTATTTTCATTTATGTTAAATTCCATGGCTTTAGCATATTCATGTTTATTAATATGAGCATGTTTTGATTGCTCCTTTATTAACTATACTCTGTTAAGTCTTTGTCTCTGGTGAACCCTCAGCAGAAAGGTAATGTTACTCAATGCCAAGTACAAAAGGGCATTTAGGTCATCGAACCACGCCAATCCTTAAACATCAAAGACAAGCTATCCCAGCTTGTGGTGCCAAGTATAGAAGGGCGCATAGGTCATCGAACCACGCCGATCCTTAAACACCAAAGATAAGCTCTCGCAGCTTGTGGTGCCAAGTATAGAAGGGCGCGTAGGTCATTGAACCACGTCAACCCTTAAACACCAAAGACAAGTTATCATAGCTTGTGGTGCCAAGTATAGAAGGGCGCGTAGGTCATCGAACCACGCCGACCCTTAAACACAAAAAACAAGCTATCGTAGCTTGTGGTGCCAAGTATAGAAGGGCGCGTAGGTCATCAAACCACGCCGACCCTTAAACACCAAAGACAAGCTATCTCAGCTTGTGGTGCCAAGTACAAAAGGGCGCATAGGTCATCAAACCATGCCTACCCTTAAACACCAAAGACAAGCTATCACAGCTTGTGGTGCCAAGTATAAAGGGGCGCGTAGGTCATCGAACCACGCCGACCCTTAAACACCAAAGACAAGCTATCACAGCTTGTGGCGCCAGGTATAGAGGGGAGCGTAGGTCATTGAACTACACCGACCCTAAATACTAGAGACAAGTTGTAACAGATGGAGGTGCCAAATATGAAAACTGGCAACAACTGGGTTAACAAAGTAGGAATGCAACAAAAAATTCCTACACAATAGAAAAGCAAAAGAAAAAGAATAACATTCAATGTCGATGAAAAAATGTAATACAAAATGTGTGTTACATCATAAATCTTGATCAAAATTGAGAAAAAGGCGTACATCAAAGAATCAAAACAAAAAGAATTAAAGAATTAGGCAGCATCGTCTGGGGGTGGCAGAGGGGGAATCCCTGCGAAGGCTTCGGGCATTTCATTCTGCCCAAACCTGTCAACTCGGTGGCGGCTGTTCTCACCAGGAACAAATAAGTCCCGATCCAGGTTTACAAGGTCCGTAGAAGGAATAGACAAGAGAATGGCCCTTAGCCTAAAAATGCCGGAGCCATAGCCAAAACCAAAGGCACAGCTCCTAACATCTGGCACGAAGGCTAGTTGATCACGAAGACGTTGAGCCTCGGCCCGAACCTTGGCAACCTGTTTTTTCTTTTCGGCTAGGCGTTCGCCCCAAGCCTCCATTTGCAGCATAGCTTGCCTTCGCTCTTCGACCGTGCCTGCAACATCTTTCTTGTACTTCTCATGACGATCCTTAATCTCCTGTAACTCCCTCTGGGCCAAGGAAAGATTCCAAGAAGCAAGAACAGCCTTCTCCTGTGAAGATATCAGCTCTTGGCGAGCTGAATCTCGATCCTAGGTAAGGGCGAGGAGTTCGGACTGGACGGCGAGCAAATCAGCTTCAGATTTTAGCTGGACGTCCGAAAGCTGGGACTTTAATAAGTCCCGTTTAGCTTTGACGAATTCCAGGTCGTGGGCGTCCCGTTCCTTAGCTATTCGGGCGAGGCGATCAGACTCTCGGAGACGACTAAATTCCTCATCTCGAATTTCCGAGTCGCCTTGAAGCAAGAGGGAATGACTCTCCGACTGTTCCAACTGTGTCATAAGCTCCTTCACCCTCTCTGACATGGTGTTCAGCTTCGCCTTGTCTGCCTGCCATTCCTTGGCAGCAAGCTTTGCAGCCTCACCTGCCTTCCGCCGTTCAAGAACTTCCTCCTCTAGGCGAGCACGGTCTTCCACGATCCATGCCGCCAAATCTTCAAACCCCTGTAAAAAAAAAGAACACCAGAAATTGTTTAAAAAAAAAAGAGAAAGAAAAGGAGAAAAACAAGCAAAATAGTACCTTCAAAAACCAATCTTTTAAGTGATTAGCCATCTGAGTAACCGCTTCAGTTCGGGTGTTGGCCGAAGAGGAAAAGGCTTCAACACTGGTTGCGCGACCGAAGTCCCCCAAGGGAACTAAAGCAAGGCCAGGACTCGCCCCCTCCCCGGACTGACTGTCAAGGCAAATAACGGGGGTAGGAGGTTGGGGGCAAGGTGAAGCATCCTCAGTCAGGCGTGCAGCCTCCGGCAGACCATCATCTCCTTCCGTTTGCAAAAAGGAGTCCACCCCATCTCCCAGGGAAGGGGAGAAATGAGAAGGTATGGAAGGCCTCTCGCCACTCCCTGCTGGGTCAGGGGTGCGCTCCCTGGAAAAGATGGTGGGCGGGGTCTTAGGAGTCACTGGGACAACTCCAATTTCAGCACAAGTTTCCTCAGGGCAAGGTACCGGGAGTTCAACAGATTCGACTGCCAATGACCTTGGAGAGACCTAACCCACATCGACCTTAAGGCCTATAATACCCTCAAGGTTCAAGGCAGCAGCAACCTCGGCTTCCAACTCACCTCCTCTCGCTTGGCCTCCCACCATGGAAAACCCAGAAGTGGGAGAGATCAATAGTGGATTTGCAGAGGAGGGAGAGCCGACCTGGAAAGCATCGGCCAAGTCGAAAAGAGCTATGCTAGCCAGGCTCTCGGCGTCTAGCAGACTGAGAGCCCGTGGCTTCGCCGAAGACTCACGGGGTGGTATAGAAGCGGCGAAGCTTGGCGGGGAGGGTCTTTTGGCCAGGACATGGGGCGTTCAGGAGTCTCCACTCATTGCTGAGTAGGAGAGGAAGGTCTCTGCGCCTGGGCGCCAATAGAACGTGCAACAGTCTCCATCTACTGATGAATGGGCGCTTGTGCCAGGGTGTCCTCCGTAGCCGCCACAGTTTTCTTCCGAGGAGGGGATGAAGGGGAGGAGCCTTCGGGAAGAGCCCTTTTCTGACTCGTACCATCATTTTTCTTTTTACTTCGGATCTCCCTCTTCTCCTAGCCACCCTTTAGAACGGATGACTTTTTCATCTTTTTAACCCCTTCTTGTTCAGGGCGGCTACCATTCTCATGATTGGAGGAGGGTTTGGTCTTCATGGGGGATTTTTTGATGGAGGCTGGGATCACCTCCAAAATCATAAATTCTCGGTCAGACCCCAACTCATCTTTATGGGCCTCAACCCAGGAGCGAACAATTTCAATCCGGGATAATTTCCGGCCTGACAGAGGTGGCATGGTCGCCCACACGGTCTTGTCCTCAGGAACGGGGCGCCATATCGCTTTGACGGGAAAATCCCGAGTACGAGCTTCCCCAGTAGGAAAATCCCAGCCTGTACCTGTTATAAAGAAAAATTTGGTATTCCATGCTTTAGAATTGGAATGACGACTCTCAAGGCGAACCAGAGGAGGAAGTCTATCTTTCTTGCGGAAGCTAGCAACGTTGCCTTTATTTGACCACAGATGATAAAAGGATAAAAATTTCCGAGCCGTCAAGTCGGGGTAAACATCCTTTAGGGGCTCCAGGACCATGCGATAGACGATGCAGGCGCTCAAAAAGGTCCTGTAAGAGTGAGGATGGAGTTGAGCAGGAGCCAACTCGAGGAGATCCAAAATGTCTCGAAGAGGACGACAAAAAGGAAGCCTCAAGCCATGGGAGAACATGGCGGAGTACAGGGCAGTCCTGCCTGCAAAGCCTTCGACCTCACAACATCCCCGTGTAGGGATCGAAATGTTGGCACTCTCAGGAATGCCAAACTCCTCCCGAAGTCCAGAAAGATGTTTCTCCCAGTACGAAGAACGCCATCCGCAACCTTCAAAGATTGTGCCCGGCGGGACAAATAAAAGAGAAGGGTTGGAAGAACCACCTTGGTCTGCCATCGAAGAGGTATTAAAAGGAAGGAAATAAAAGAAGAAGAACAAGAACTGGAAGCAGGAAGCAAACGGGAAATGCAAGAGAGAGATTGAACAAAGAGACGGAATAAAGAAAAGAAAGAAAGGAAGGAAGAGGTATTTAAAAGGGGAGAACGCAAAACGTCAACAGTCGCAAGTATCATGACCTGACACTGAGGAACGTCAACAGTCACAAGCGTCATGACCTGACATTGAGGATGGTAACCGTCACACGAAAACTTCTCCCTATTCCACCACGTCATCAGGAAAGAATCAAGAAAGAGGGAAAGAAGAGGACAAGGGCATACAAACTTAAAAGGTTGGCTGGGGTGCCGAACACACATGAAACGGGCCTGGGCCAACAGGTGACTAGACTACCCGCCAAGCATGTCAAGTAGGCCCAGCAGTGGAAGCTCCAAATACAAGTCTCAAAAACCTTTTAAAAAAATATATATATATATAAGGGAAGACATATAATTCCCCACGCCATGAGTTGACGAGAATTAGCGAGGTAACTGGAGGGTTTATAATAATGAAAAAGCCGATTTTGAGAAAGCAGACCCAAGTAGAAAAGGGGCCCAACGGAAAAGGCTTTTGGCATCGATATACAAAGTCGACGTATCGAGGACTTAGTCAAGTCAATAATATGCATGCAACCGCCTACGAGAAAGCAGGGATTCATGCAGCTACGTGACCACTTCAAACACGGAATGCACCCAAAAACTCGGATCAAAACAAGAGGATCCGCCATCGACTGAACGCAATAATAGGATTTCATAGGTTCCAGGTAACCCTCAATAAAAAGGAGATTTTCTTTCTTTTTGAGAGAGTTTTTTCCTTCGAATTATTTTCTGTACTCTAAAAACTAACTTAAGTATCGGAGTTTTCCTAGGCGAACCAGGCCGACTTCACCCAGATCATTGCGCAGGGTCACGAGACAGGTTGGAAGTGAGACACGTCTTTAACACATATATATATATGCATTAATATTGCTTGGCCAGGAATTAAGCACAAGCAATATTAATATCTATAGTAATTAAGTTATAGATCACCAGCATGAGATCGCAAATATTGTAAATGAAAATAGATTTTTTGGTAAATTTAATCGAATAATTTCATCAATATTGTATGTACTCCTTTTGTACCTCTCCTACGTACTGGTTGAACAATTATATATATGATCATGATATTAGGTTGGAATGATTTGTTGTTTATGATATATCGATCCGTCTTCTTTCTAGCTAGCTTATTTTGGCAGCCATGGTTTGCGCACCATTTTGTTATGATCCATGGTACTGTACGTTTGAGCTTAAACTCTCGCGGAAAAAAATTGTAAAACATTTAATTAGTCATTGAGAGGGTTATGATTTACATGACCAATTATTTATTTATTTATTTTGCTAGAGTATAAAAATGTATAATATTGAGGTAGCAACTAGAGGTGGGGTTTCCCTGGACGTGACCATAATATATATATATATATATATATATTTATATATAGCACCTTACCCATTGCCTGGAATTAGCCTAATAGAAGGAGGTTAGACTACGGGTGCAACCCGCTCTACACAGTCGGGTAGCCACCCTTCCCACACTCTGATCCCGCTTGGATGGAGAGTCATTTTGGCCCCCCCGCACCTCGTCCCTGCCTCTGTATATTCCCTGAACCCGTTTGTTCGACAAGCGGATGGGTGGCTCAGTCCACCGGCTGTATCCCCGCTCCTATACGCCACCATTAATCTAAATCACGCATACAGAGCCACAACGTATGCTGGGGCAACTCTATATAAATTGAAGCGTAAGATAAAATTTTATTTATTTTTGGATTTTAATATAATAATAAGATGCATATTGAATTAAAGATATAGTTTTGAAGCTTCTTTAAAAATCATTATTCTGATTTTTGAGATGCAAATTAAAAGGTTGTAACAGAAATAAAAATCTGCTAAAGAATGAAAAGGAAAATGAGATAAATTAATTGTATAAATTGAGAGAATGGGATGGAGATATATGAAAAGAATAATGATAAACATACATAACTTTTCACAATACTTTACGTAACTATATTTTGAAATGAGGATATTTTTGTAAAATAATATTATTTTTATAAATTATTTTACAAACATATCCTCATTTTAAAACGTGTATTGTGAAATATATTATCAAATGTGTTGTGTGTGTATCATTACTAAAAAAAAGAAAGAAAATGAAAGAAACAAATGAAAAAGGTTGAGCCAAGGACGAAATAAGTTGAATAATGCTTGAGCTGTTGGATGTGAGAGAGACAAAATGACTAGAGAGTTGTGATAAGTTTTGTTATTGTTTTCACAGTTCTTTCTTTTTTTATTTTGTTGCTTCCAATGTCACCTCTTTTTTTTTTTTTTTGAAAAACAGTTTGGGTCATTTACTTTTTCTTTTCTTTTTATATACAGTTTGCACATTTTTCTTTAGTGTCCTATGTAGGTTTTACTATTGAGAAATGATAAATACAGTCGTGAGTGTGTAAGCGGCGTGCAGTCCCTTTGATAAAAAGTGAATAAAGATGGGACCCACTTGAAAAAAAGTTAAGTTTTTAATAGCGGACCCCATTCCTTTTCAAAGCGACTATATGGCGTTTGCGCATTCCACGACTGTATGTAGAATTACCCTTTACTATTTTATTGTTATGTTGCCATTTTTTTTCTCTGAAGCAAAAAAATATATAAGAAAATCGATTTGGGTGGCCTTGATTAGGGGTGGGGGCTTAGGTAATTGTTGAAGTCGCCTACCCCTTGAGCCGCCCCTACGTGCATGGCTCTCCATGTGCGAAAACCACCAGATCCGTAGCTCGGTGGCTCCCAAATTCGAACGAACCAGAATCCAACCAAATCAAAATCAACCAACGAACCAAAATCCATATCGATTAATCAATATAGATCGAACCAAACTTAGCCAATCGTATGGTCATGGTTGTCCAAGAAAACCAACAGCCGCGCTGTGACCTGTGGCTCGGAGCAGAGAACCACGACTAGTCGTGGCCATGGGTCTATGCAAAGACCTGTGGCCTGGAGGAGAAGAATAAGAAGAGGGGGAGGAGGAGATGATGTGTTGCATTGATGCGGGGTTGGGACCAACGATAAAGGAGGAGATGCAGAAGAGAGAAGAGATTGAGGGATGGGGTTGAATGGAGGGAAGGATTGAGAGAGAATATAATTGAGGAAATAAATTAGGATGTTTTCTCTTTTACACCAGGATATGCGGGGCGGGTGGGTAGCCCCTTGCAACCGGCTTTTATCTGCTTAAAAAGCTTGCCTGCATGCTTGGGTCGGGTGAATGCGATGGTTGGGCCAGATGTGGGGGCTCGCCCAATAGGCCTAGCCTAGACAGTGGGAAACCATAGGTGTTCCTCAAGTCAGGTTTGAGCCAGGATTTAGACCCCATCTCCACTATAGAACTCAATGAATCCTTAAGCGGTTCCATGTTAGGATTCAAACCCAATATCTATTGCCAAACCTCTTATTAGAGTAACCCAAGGACTATCGAGCCACTACCCTTTAAGTGGCTCCATAGTCCATATGTGTACCAAAAGTACATGCATTTGCTGTAGAAATCCTCTAGGTGTTCATTCATACATACATACACGGAGCTATGACTTATATATTAAATCAAATCGAAACATATATACTATATATAAAATAGAGCAGTGATCTATATATGTGGACACATACCCATGCAGGGATAGTGTGCACATCACCCAATCAAAAGTGGAATTTTAAGCTTATAATTATGGCATGCCACATCAATGTTGATATATGGCAGCACCACGTACGTCAGCTAGCTATATATAATATATGTGTGTTGGATTTACGTACCCACACATGATATATTTGTTCGATCGCGCATGCATGCATGCCGTGTCGTGGTTGTATGGTACTCTTTAACACGAGGCCATAATTAATTACTTACGCGTAGCACTAACGTACATTAATTACATAGATCAAATATATAGACATCATGATATTGATATTCCGGGGCAAAACTTAAATAAATTATTTAACATTAAATTAATTACCTACTCTCTTTTTTCGTTCGACGTCGACCAAGCTGATCAGGTTCAAAAGATCATAATTATGTGCATGATACATATATATATATATATATATAATATAGCCCGTCCGCCATATTGACAATATATATTCATGTGATCCCAATTACAAGATCACTATATAGACGTCATTCGATCAATCATCATGCAAACTTTGAGATAATTAACGTGTGACACGGCCATTGACATAATTAACGATTGACACCCAAAATCAAAATTATATATATTAATTGGACTTGCCCCATTTAACTACTCTGTTTGAGTCTTGAGACGAGTAACATGCAAAGACATATGTATTTCCCTTTGACATGAACTTCACACTTCAAATTATTGCCGTAAACACGGACATACATCAATTCAAACGTGGAACACCATGTACATATCCCCGGCCCTTTGCTCGGAAAAAAACATGACTTTAGTCAACACGTAAGCCTCTAATGCCCACAAAACATCATGTCCACAAGGAGACTCGCTACTAGTACAACTCTATCACTATATAGTACGTAATAATATCAATATACCTCCTAGCTTTCACAATTCTCTGCATACAAATCCATCCTCAAGCACCCAATTAAACCTAGCTATCCTGTTCATGTACTAAGATCAAGTACTATTCATAAATTAACCTCCAAATCTTTCTTCGGAATTACTATTGTTTATATTATACAAACTTTCACTCTCTCAATCGAAGATGAAATTCAGCACTACTGTTTTGATCATGATTTTTGTCATCTCCACAGCCATCTTGATGTGCAACGTGGAGGCAACCAGGATACTGAGTGAGGATTTGGGTAGCTCTAATTATCAAGCTGCAGAGACATACGAGAAGGCAAAGTACACCATGTCACGTTGGCTGCAACGATTGCCAACTGGATCTAGCTAGTGGTAAAGGCAAAGGTCACTAGTAAGTTTCATTAATGGATCAAGTTCTTATATGAACTTAAGAGTCTCAAGTTCGAACAACAATATGAGAGAATCTTCTTCGTTCCATTCTGCTTAGACGTACGTACGCGCGAGCTTATACTATTGTCAAGTACTACAAGCTTTAGTTATACCAATAACAGATTGAGGAATGATATATATATATATATATATATATACACTCTCGTTTGGACTTATAATTTCTTTTTTTTGGATTTGCAATATTTTTTGTTGTACGTAGGTTTAGTCCTTGATTAATTGGCTTGTAATTTTCAATATAGAAATAATAGACTTATTCAAGTTTATCATTGAAGATTTGTTATATCCTTACTTTGTTAGCTTGTAATTCTCTTACGCAATTTGTTATCTCCTTATGCAAATTTTTTTTTGCACATACTTGTGTGGACATTTGCCTAATTACACACGCGCGCGCACACACGCATGTCACGTCTACGCGTTCACACACACATATACATGTTTAAGTAATCGAATATATCATATTTTCATCTCACTTTCACTCCTATTATATAAAATGTGGCACTTTTATTATCATTGGATGATCCTTTATTTATTTAAAGAAAAAATATAAAAATTAATAGATAATACCACCTCATTATAGTAGGATGAAAATGAGATGCAAGTGTAGTGCATATAATTTTACTGCAGTTTATATCACTTTTACTTTTTGACGAGATTATCCCAATAAAATCGTGCAACAATGGGCCGAGTAACCCAATAACGTGCCAGCTAGCTGAACCCAATATTTAGAGGATGGGCTGAGGGTTTTAGCTGACATAATTATTGGGCTCAGCTACTGTTAAATTTAAGGGCCATGGTGCGTTGATCATGTTTAATTTCCAACGGGACTTTTAATTAGGTTCATTGAAATACAACTAAAATGCATTCTACAACTATATATGCATTGCTTGGCCAAGAATTAAGCACAAGCAATATCTATATATATATATATATATATATAGTAATTAAGTTATAGGCCAGGCGGAGACAAATATTGTAAACGAAGATATTTGGTTTAATCGAATTTTCATTAGTGATAATTATTGTATGTACTCCTTTAATTAGTACCTGTTTTTTTTTTTTTTTTTAAAGTATAAAAAGGTAGGAGGGGTAATACTAGAGGTGGTTTTCCTATCTGGACATGATCATAATAGTATCCTACCCGTTGGGAATTGATTTGATAGAAGGGGGCGTAGATCGTGAAAAGTCCTAGAAGTTCTCTCAGGTCAAGTTTGAGCCATAACTTGGATCTCAGTCCCATTACTGAACTCAATAAATTATCCTTAGACGCACCAAACCGGTCTGACCAGACCAAAATAAAATAGGATTGAACCCGTATGATCTGATTTTTATTTTTTTAAAATTTTGTTTTTTATTTTTAATGTAAAATTGAAAATCTTGCACTCTTTTCTTCTTCAGCAAGCTGAAGAGCCAGCTTCCATTTTTAAATTGAATTCCAATTTATTTTGCCCCTAATCAAACTTCAACTTCCAATCTTATCTACAATTTCTATCATGCTGATCTCTACAGGAATGCTGAGATTAAAAGAAAATAAAGAAAAATATTTAGAACAAGAAAAATACTGACATTACTGCTTCCTTCCCCTTTACACTTTCTCAGAAACCAAACAAATACAAACCCACTAAATATTGGATTGAGTTTGATAAATACTAGACTGAAATAACCATACTAGACCCACTAAAGATCCTTTAAATCTAGACTACAAACAGGAAAAAGATCTATTAAAGGTCTAACATTGTTTTCAACACAACAACATTTTTTAGGATTAGCCTCCAAATCGTCCAAATCATTTGTTCAGCAACATGTATCTGTCCTGCACAACAAAAGAGTTCATACTCAGCAATAGATTTTTTCTTTACTCAATGTCAGAATTAATTTTTTCCATCGTTTTCTCATGAGCCAAACAATTAAAACTATAATAGGAACCCATTTCATTTTCTTTACTCAATGTCAAAATTCATTTTTTTTCCTTTGTTGCCTCATGAGCTAAACAACTAAAACCACAAAAGATTATATTCAAAGACGGAGAAAAAAACCCACAAAATTCAGAAACTTGAAGACTAATTGAACCAAAAATACCAATAGAACTCCAAATTTGTTATTGGAATCAGAAAAATGTTACCCCATGTCATTCAATACAAGAAAGACCCAGAAAAACTTACTCCAAATCTACGTAGAAATCAGAAAAACTTATCATAATTAGAGAAAAAATTATGAACCTGCCCCAACAGAGAACAATGTTTAAGATCCAAACTTTAAAACAGAAGAAGAAAAGAAAATCCACAAAAGTTTTAACTGAAAATTCTGAAAATGCAAATCTCTAGATTATGTTTGGAAGATGAGATGAGAATTTTGTGTTTTGTTTTAAAGTTTAAAATATTATTTTTTAGTTTTGAGATTTGAAAAAATTGAATTAGAATTTGAAAAAGTTATATTGGAATTTGAAAAAGTTGAATTATTTATTATATTTTGTATGGGGATTTGAAAAAGTGTAAAGATGATATGAGATGAAGATGAAAATTTTGAGTGAGACATCTTTTCCAAACATAACCTAAATGTGAAGCCAGAGAAAACCAAACCGAAAAGATTAACCACATACCACTTCATTCGGAAGTCCTTCTCAACAAGCCTCCATTTTCGTTCGCTTCACCGTGAGCAGAATAAAAAAACAACTATAGAACAGAATCCTGATCTCAAAATCTATTATGAATCCAACTGAGATGACGTCGTTCCTGGAGATTTGTCCAATGTTGTTTAGTATTAGTGTTAGTGAAGTGTGCATTTTGGTTAAAGTTGTGCGTTTTGGGACTTTTGATCTGTCATTTAATACTGTTGTTTTTATTAGTCATTTTACCCTTACATCCTTTTCTATTATGGGATATGCTGTGGGAATTGTATGGGATATAAGGGGAGAGCAGAGAGATGGAAAGAACTATTCTGGAAGTCTTGTTTAAGTGGAAATTGTAGTTGAATTTCCTGTATGGAGGTTGGTCCTCCCTCGAAGAAGAAGGATCTCTATCAATGAAGGGTGTGGCTCTAATGTTTTTATCAAATAGCTTGTGCTCATCCATTCAGTGGCGGACCATCACAGGGGCAAGGGGGGCCACGACCCTCCCTAAAATTTTGAAAAAAAAAAAATGTATATAGATATTATTTTTTTTTATAATTTAATAAGATTGTATTAATTTTATTTGGTGCTGGCCCCCTCTAAAAAATTATTTTTGCCCCCTCTACAGAATTATTTTGATTTTTTGAGTATCTTTATATTATTTCAATGATATATTGTTCTTGACATATCATATAATTTTTTAATACATAGGTTCTATTAAATGTATTTTATTTTTATATTAGATCTTACTATTAGATTGTTCTATATACCGCATAAAAAATTATACAAAGATAGAATAAAAAATATTTATTATAATTTTAGCTTTGCTTGGTCCCCTAAAACAGATTCCTGGTTCCGCCACTGCATCCATTTATTCTCACACGCAACTTGCGTCTTCATCCATTTGTCATCCTCATACAACCAACCCGCAAAGAAGAAGATAATTAGCAAGGTCCTAACAAAATCAAACCCCAGATCACGATCCCGGGCATAAAAAACTCAATAACAAGCCTTTAAATTGAACGAGGCCCACCACATTGTCTCAAAACATGACGAGCAAGACCGGACTCACGCAGATCATAAGTGCACAAAACTTGTGCAAACAATGTTTACACAGATCTCAAAGAATAGCTGCTTACCAGCGATGAGCAATGTTTATAGGTATGGAAGGAAGGAAGGAAGGGAGACGAACGGTGGATGTGGGAGAGAGAGAGAGCCACGCAAGGTTTGAGATATGAAGAGAGCGGCTAGGGTTTGAGATTTAAAGATAATGATGTTTTTGTACTTGGACGGGTTGACACCAAAACACAAATCCGCTTCTTGTCGTGTTGGAGATCCGATCAAATAGCAACCCGATAAAAGCCGGTTCGGGTCGGTTCATTTTAATCGAGTCCAACGGTTCTTTAGATTATATACATAACCCTAGACCCAATGACTCGCATTGAGTCACCAACCTTGATGGTACGACTAGTTAACTAAAGTTCTAATGCCTTATACTTTCTTATTAGTTTGGTGGTAGCTAATATAGGTCTATCAAAAGCTTGCATGAGAAACCCTCAAGCCTAGGTGTTCGTTTAAGTAATCTGGATGGTGTGCTGATCTATACAGATAAGCACGCTATCCATATTACTTAAATAATAATATTTGATTTATAAAATTTAAATTTTAAAATTTATCTTTTAAATTAAATTATACCACATAAATGGTTTTTAATATAAAGATTTTAGAATAGCAATACTTATAAGTTATATATTAAAGCAAATTGGTACATATATATTAGAGAGTAATACAGGCACGGACCATGCACAGACAATATGCACGTCATGCAATCAAAAGTGAGACTTTATCCTTGACTAGTCAATGCCATCGTGGCATATAATATGATTTACACAC
Organism: Pterocarya stenoptera; assembly: GCA_003123785.1. Taxonomy (NCBI): domain Eukaryota; kingdom Viridiplantae; phylum Streptophyta; class Magnoliopsida; order Fagales; family Juglandaceae; genus Pterocarya; species Pterocarya stenoptera. The sequence goes on along the minus strand of QEOT01007397.1, from coordinate 28,888 downwards.
ATATTAATTATATGTGATTTGTTATTTTTATTATTCTATTTAAATACACGTATTTATATATTACTATATGTGTTTAATAAATCATATGATAGAGTGTCGTGTAAGAGATAAGTAGAATTATATATATATATATTTGTAGCTCATGTCGTACGTGTCATGGTTGTATGGCCTTTAATTACACGAGGGCATAATTACTTGAGCGTAGCGACTTTTGTTTTAGTAGGCACTTACGCGTAGCATTAATAAATCGTGTATTACGTAGATCAAATATAGACATATTCCGGGCCAAAAATTAAATAAACTATATATTAAAAATCAATTACGTACTCTCTCTTTTCGTTTCAACAAGACCACATTAAAAGTAAAGTACTCTCTTTTTTAGTTCTAAAAAGATCACATGAAAAAGATCACATGTGCATGATACGTACATAGCAGGTCGTCGGCAATATTATTGACATTGTGATCCTAATTACAAGACTATAAATATATATATATATATATAGTCAGTCATGATCATGCAAACTTTGAGATAATTATAATTAACGTGTTACACGGCCAAAACCAAATTATATATATATGGAACTTGCCCTAACATTAATAGTACTATATAATATAATATAGCCAGCCCAGTCAATGCAACCGTTGACATAATTAACGATCGAGTGACACCCAAAAATAAAAATTATATATATTTATATATATATAAATTGATACTCTGTTGAGTCTTGAGACGAGTAACAAAGGGATATACATGTATTTCCCTTTGACATGAACTTCAAACTCTTAAATTATTGCCGATTGCGGTAAACACGGACATATATACATGATCAATTCAAACGTGGAAAACCATGTATACATCCCGGCCACTGCCCGTTGCTCGGAAAAAAACTTGGGACACTTTTCTTCCAGTCTCTGCCATGATCACTAAAAGACACCTTAGTCAACACGTAAGCCTCAAAAGCCCACGAAACATCATGTCCATGAGGAGAGTACTAGTACGACTCTATCACTATATAAAAATAATATCATACCTCCTAGCTTTCACCATTCTCATACACTTCCATCCTCAAGCACCCAAAACCTATCCTGTTCATTTACTAAGATTTAGTATTCATACATTAATTACCTCAAAATCTTTCTTTCGAAACTACTAAAGTTCAAAAACTTTCGCTCTCTCGATCGAAGATGAACTTCCGCACTACTGTTTTGATCATTTTTGTCATCTCCGCAGCCATCTCGATGTGCAACGTCGTGGAGGCAACCAGGATACTATGTGAGGATTCGGGTAGCTCTAATTATCAAGCTGCAGAGATATACGAGAAGACAAAGTACATCATGTCATGTTGGCTGCAACGATTGCCAACTGGGTCTAGTGATAAAGGCGAAGGTCACTAGTAAGATCTTATCAAGTTCTTATCTGAACATAAAGGCCTCAAGTTCGGACAACAATATGAGAGAATCTTCTTCTGTTCCATTCTGTTTAGACATATGTACGGGCTTATACTATTGTTTAGTTACACCAATAAAAGATGGAATGATATATATATTTATATATATATATATATTTGTTTGTACCTACGTTTAGTCCTTGATTAATTGGCTTGTAATTTTCAGTATAAAGATAATAGATTTATTCAAGTTTATCATTGAAGATTTGTTATGTCCTTAACTATATTAGCTTCTAATTCTCTTGTGCAATGTTTTTTTGCACATACTTGTATGGATCACATGTGCGTTGTATATGAAAAAGTCCGAATACAAGCGTTTTCACGCACCCCTTGTGCACAAAACGTGACAGGGCAAAACAAAAAAATTAAACGCTGTGTTTTGCATTTTGGTGTGGGATTGATCTCTGAACCACGCCTTCTCCACTCCGTGAGCCACGTCCATTTCCCCGTAGCCGAACTTTCCCTTGTCTTCCTATGACTTTGAGGCCACATAGTCTTTATATGAATACAAAAATATTTCTTGAATCGAAAATAACATTTATTTTGCAGTTCTGCAAAATAAACTCCAATGAACGAGCAAATCCTGCAAGGCTACCGCCCAGTTCAGTGAACGATCGGCCTGAGTTGGAGCAAATCCATCTTTTGCTCCGTCACAAACTTGGCTTTTTTGATTTCAAACTCATTTCAATTTGTCTCAACTCATCTAATTATTATAATTTTTTTTAAATTTTCATTAAAAATATAATAAATAATTTAATTTTTTCAAATCTCAAAATAATAATACTATTAAAATAATATTTTAATAATATTTTATTTAACTCATTTAAAACCACCTCAACCATTTTAAATCCAAACGGAACCTAGTGTTTCACTTTCCCCACAAAATCTCTCTGTCGCGCGCGTCTTCAAAGAATAGCCTTTCAAAGACGATCTCTTTTTATTCCCACTCTTATATTTGCTTTTCCAATTTGATTCTCTGTCCCGTTTGGATTTAGAGATAAGTTGAGATGGTTTGTGAGTAATGAAATAAAATATTATTAGAATATTATTTTTTAATATTATTATTATTTTAAAATTTAAAAAAATTAAATTATTTATTATATTTTATATAAAAATTTAAAAAAATTATAACGATGTGATGAGATAAGTTGAGATGGTTTGTGAGTAATGAAATAAAATATTATTAGAATATTATTTTTTAATATTATTATTATTTTAAAATTTAAAAAAATTAAATTATTTATTATATTTTATATAAAAATTTAAAAAAATTATAACGATGTGATGAGATAAGTTGAGATGAGTTAAGGTGAGTTTTCAATTTAAATGTTTCAACTTATTTTCTTGATTGGCTCTGTTTCTCAGACACAGACAAAGACACAGATTCATATTTCTTTTTCTTCACTCTGTTCTAATCCAATTCTCCAACCATACCGTTCTCTTGGTCTTGTTTATTCTTATTCGCGGATCACGACTCCTAAGTCTTAAGCACGAAACCCAAAGGAAAAGCGAGTTTTTGTGTTTTCTTTTTTAATAAAACAAGCTGATGCCATGTCAGTTAGGGTGCGCCAATTCGTCTGTATATAATGGAATTGGTTATATATACACACATGCACGTTATATATACGCGTTCACACATGCGAAGTATTATTGCTTGCAGCTTCATCGAGACCCCATCCCTTTAATCGAAACAAAATAAAAATCAAGCCTTTGAACTGAAACCGAAGCAAGCCACAGAAAAGGAAAACCCAGAACGAAGCAAGCATAAAGCAAATAATTAGAGAACGATGGAGTCGTCGATATACATGTTTATCTTTTTCTTTTTTGACGAGATTATTATCCTAATAAAATCGTGCAACAATGGGCCAAGAAACCCAATAACGTGAGGTTGGGCTGAGGGCTTTAGCTTACATAATTATTGGGCTCGGTTACACTTAAATTTAAAGGCCATGGTGCCCTGTTGTTTAATTTCAAATGCGACCTTTGCTCAAAAACTTGCTATTTATAATTTGGTATGCAAACACCAATTTTTGTGAGACTCGTAATAATTATTAAAAAAAAAAATTTAAAAGAGTATTCAGTATATTTAGTTTGTTAATAAATAAATTCATAAATAGATATTTTCAAAAACTGGATGACTATTCCACGCATAGAGCTAAAAAGGAGATACTTCAATTCTATGATGGCGAGAAATGAGAAGTCCAGACTGATCAAAGCATAGTATAATTAATAATAATACTCTATTTCTTTTATTTATCAAGCCATTGATCAATGCCCAATATTAAAGCTACAGGCCTCCATACAACAAGAGATCATATGAATTGATCTCTTTCACCCTTATTTAATTTTTAAGACTAGGATGCGACTTGATTAATCCCGATCGAACTCTGCCAACTTGTTAATTTGTTGGCATTAATATCTTTATTTATTGTTTTAATAAGCTCATGATACACCTAACAACTCTGATTATCACCAGGAGCAACACCGAGTTGGCTGCAATATTGAGTGTAGTACTTGATACGAGATTGGACTGCACCGGAGTTTCCACCGTTGCATTCAATTGCACCGTTGATGGCTCGAATTGTTGCACCAAAACCTTGGCCTATAACTTGGTGAACATTGGTCATCCAAAACCACAAGGCTGTCTTGAATGAAATAGTGGGATCTGTGGCCACAGTTTCAGGAGAGTTTAATCCGTCGAATTTAATGCTATCTCCGGCTGCTCCGTAGTTGTAATTCCAAGTTAATTGAAGTGGTCCACGGCCAAAGTATTTTTTGTTTGGTTTGCATGGATATTGTGTGTTGCTCTCATCGCAGTAGTCCTTCGAGGCACCGTCTATCTCTTCTATGTAGCACAAAGCTGCCCACAAATACATAAACTTGCTTGATCAATATTTTATAGAGAAAAATATTTACAACATGCAACTGCATGCCATGTAATCGCTTTAAAAAAAAGGAATAAAATATGAGACCTATATAAAAAAAATTAATATTTTAATAGTGGACTATACTATTTTTCAAAATAATTACGTAGTTTACGTACTTCACGGTTGTATGTATAATTACTCATATTTATTAGGTAATTAACTTGTATTTTTTGGTGCATATAGGTTGTATTGTGTGTATGCATGTATAGATTAGAGTGGAATTATAAGATCTTACATCCTGTTTCATGCGCGACATTGGCGAAGAAAGCTGCAATCTCACGCTTGGAATCATCAGCAGAACCAGTCTTGCCGAATTGATTAAACGAATTAACAGCATCAAGAAATGCAGCTCTTGTGTAGAAGCTCTTTCCTGGGCAATTTCCACTAGCCTGATTAAGTATCCCATTGAAGAAAGCTTCTGTCACAATATCGGCCACTGAAGCACCATTAGTACTAGGGGTCGTAGGCGATGAAGTACAAGGGCCTTCTTTGCACCCAGGGCCGCAGTATTCATTGCCAGTGCCACAATAGCCGAACTGGCTGCAGCATAGATTTGCTGCACAACCACAGTTTTGACCCTTCACATTGCCGGGCACAACTCCTGCTAAGAGTATTCCGACTAGAATAATCTGGGTTAGAAGATTTTTTGTGATGCCAAGTGAAACCATCTTGGGAATTAGATCTTGTAAAGGAAGAAGGTGGAAACCAGAAGAGATGGTGTGTGATGAAAAGCAAAGCCAAGCATGCATCCGATATTTATAGTGCAACATATCTAAGGTGAGAAATTTCTGGAGCTAGCAGCTTGCTTAATTTTCAATTTCAGCATGATAATTCCTAGAAGGCGTGTGTGACACGGATGTTGTTGTTGGAATTTTTGACTTGTTAGTAGAAAAACTAGTTATCGTTACGTTCTTGATCGAATTAAGTCCGAGACAGCAACCTCAATGGTTAATTTGGTCTGTCTATTGCGCGCTTGTCGTGGGTGCATGCAGCTGTTGTGTAGCTATATATGTCCCAATACTTTCCAATTACTTATAATCATGTGGGAGGTATCGATCATGGATCGAGGCACGGATATTCTTTCAAGTTGTATATAGAGGATACCCTGAATTAATGTTTAAGTTGATGGGATATAGCCTACCTAGCTAGTATTTTCCCATAATGAATTTACACGATGATGATGATACTCGTAATGGAATTTGTGTTTTGAACGGCCTGCATGGAACCAAAGAAAACAGAGAGTTTTAAACTGGCACGGTAGTCACCCCTATCCAGGCAGGCTCAAGGGTAAGGCCACCATTGCCTAATTAGGCCCCACCTGCAAGGCCTTTAATATTTAATACAATAAATCAGTTATGTTTTTAAAATAATTTTTCTTTTACAACGATGCCTCATTTTATAAAATTGTTGTATTAAATATAAATTTAAAATTTTTTATTTAAATATTTTAAATAAAGTTTCGTTTTATTAAAATAAAATAAAAAATATTTAATATAATAATTTATATTTTATTATATTATAATTAAAAGTGACTCGCTTGAATAGTCAATCTATATTGACCCCATGCCCTATCAAAGCCTGAATCGGCTGGTTGTCTCGAAACTTGGATAATCTGTAGTAGGCCGCCATGCACACAGATGCATTTAATCTAGCACTGGCAGCCATATATATATATAATTAAACCCCCGTAAATGGCGCGGGAAGAACTCCTTTGTCAAAAACGTAAGCCACCAAAAAACCACAAAAAAATAAAGACCTAAAAACACCCTCTAATCAGTGCATGAAGAATATCGAAGACCCAATACACAATTACAAAGTCGAATTCAAGTCATGATCTTTTGCCTCTGGATTGCATCATGCGGCTAAACAAATGCCGTCACAAGTGGTCGAAATTTGCGATAAACTTGGATAATTATAAATCCTAATTCCCAGGTGAAACCACATGCATATGGTATATTGGAACCTACAATCTTTGTTGTTATTATATAGATCCATCTCTTTGAATTTTACAGTAGAATTTGAATTGAGAATTCTAGAAGATCTTGATCTAAAGTTTGAATATTTGGACAGCTTCAAGCTAATTACAAGAACTTAAATTCTTGTTTGAACTTGAGGACCTTATGTGGAAGAGAAATATAGACATATAAAATAGATTTTACAACATTTATTGTTTTCTTTATAAATGTATATATATATATATGAAAATATTTTAATCACAAAAAGATTATATAAAAATAAATTTAAAAATTAATGTGGTATGTTAGATTATAAAATTACTTTTATTATAAAACATATTTAACAAATTTCATAGAGAGGATGCTTGCCCATTTACATAACTATTAATTCTGGCCTGTTTCACCTCAAATTTAATGTTACACTTATAATATTAGAGTTTATTACCGAAGAAACTATATCTGGGAGGACTCGCTTGTGCAGTAAGAGGATTTTCTGGTGCACGACCAGATCATATTGACTTTTCCAACTCATGAACATGATTTTCTGGTGCATGGTATTAATTTGGAGGATTCGCTCGTATGCCAGGAGGATTTTCTGGTGCATGACCGGATCATATTGACTTTTCCAACCAGTCCATGACATCTGTATTATTATTTTGTTGGTTTTAGGACTGCTAAATACGAATTGAGTACTAAAAAATTTGAGAGAATTGTTTGTAATTATAATATAATAAAATATAAATTATTATATAAAATAAATTTTAAAATTTTTAATAAAATAAGATTTTATTTAAAATTTTTATTTGAATTTTTATTTAATAAAACAACGTAAAATGAGACCAATTTTATATCTCAATTTAATTAGATCTTAAAAAAATTATTTAAAATATAAATAAATAATTGTATTAAATATTAAATATAGTATTATAGAGCATTGAACACATTAAAAAATATTAAAATTTTATTTAATAAAATAGTTTTTATTTTTTTCAAAAAAAAATTAAAAAAAAACTTCATTTTTATTTTAGAAGCAAGTAGAGGCTTTAGGGAATGGCATAAATGACCTTAACCATTGAGCAGCCTGATTGTTTCGCAGGGTCAAAGCTCAAGCACAAATGATTTGACTCTCAAACGTCAAGCCCTGGACCAAATGGACAATAGTTAATACTTAATCTACGACCATTTCCCTTTGGATGATATAGCTTAGTACTTAATGATAAATATTTATATATATATATATATATATATTACATATATAATAATTAATAACACAAATAGGGAGTGGATGATATAGCTTTATAGTAGTCGTTATCATTTAATAATAATATAGCAGAATTATCCATGATGGGGTGGCTAATAGGAGCCAATTAATTAAGGTTCATGCTTTGAAAAGATCATGAACCTTAATTAATCTCTTCCATTCAGCCAATGTTTGTATTCATTAGGAGCCAGGAAGAAGAGATTGATGACCCTAATGATCAATACAAACACTAGCCGAATAGAAGCTAATTTGGGATATTCATACTTAATTTTTAGCTGTTTGTGTCAATCTAGCAATTGGTGAGATATTGCCGGGATCAACACCCAATTGGTGAGATATTGATCAATATAATACTCAACACGTTACTGAACTGCTTCGGGGTCCCAATTGTGAAGGGAGAAAATCTCTCATATTGGGCAAAGAGGAGGGCCCAGGTTATAACCCAGATATGAGGTCTGGGTTGGACCGAGTTGGAGACATGGGCCGAATTAGGGCTCAGGTTCACGATATGGGCTGGGACAAATGGTAACATGTGGGTCAAGGCCCTGGTAAAATACCCGGGTCAGACCCTACTCACAGCGGGGAGTGGGACAGGAAGTGCAGGCGAGACTTGAGTGGGAAGAAACTTGCACTCAGTACCAGGTGAAAAGACTTGTGGCGGTTTACACCCAGTATTAATGGGAAGACATGCCGCATTCAATGCGCCCAAGGGAAGGCATGTTGCATTCAATGCGGCCCAGGGTAGAAGGTGTGCTGCATTCAATGCAGCCTAAGACCCGAGCAATGCACAGCAACCCTGAGCGCCTCATAGCTCGGCAAAGTGAAGGCATAATAATAGCTCGGCAAGTCGACAGCGCAAAAATATTATCTCCTGTTATGCAACGCTCCACTATGGTGGAGACCAGGTCAGTAACTATAAATAAGACACTACTAGCATCAAGCAAGGTAATTATTCACTACTATCTTATACTCATGTCTTGACTACTATTCATCATCTCCATCACCAATTACTGACTTAAGCATCGGAGGATCAACGGACCCCAAAGTCCCCCCTTTTTGTTTCCTGTGCCGGTGATCGCTCATACACTGCCTGCGTGAAGTTGCCCAGGCTCGTGAAACACGACATCAATAGTGGCGCTGTCTGTGGGATCTCTGTTGTCCCGTAACTAGCGTGTCCTTCGAATGCAGACAACAACCAGCTCTCAGTGTTTGCAGCGTGAAGCGATGCGGTCTGAAACAATGGAAGCAAGATTTAATGAACAAGCTGAATTAATACAGAAACTCATGACAGACATGGAGACCTTTCGGCAAGAAAATGCTCTTACGAAAGGATAGTGAAGAACCTAAGGCAGACCAACAGAGTCTTCACTCTAAGGTCCATCCTCATCCCAACGTAACCATCGCAGATGAAGAACGAAGTAGAGTCAACATGCAAATCCAGATAAAAGTGGCTAAACAAATAGGCCAGCCTTCCACGGTAATTCAGCTTCTCACCAACGCTGAACTACTGTATAGTACTGAGATAATGGTAGTATCTATACCTCCAAAATTTAAAGTTCTCAGATGGAAGCATATGACGGGTCAAAGGACCTGTTAGAACACCTGGAGACCTTTAAAGTCCACATGACTCTCCACGGCTTCCCTAGTGAAGTAGCATGCAGAGCTTTTCCCTTCACTCTGAAGGGAGTAGCACGAGCATAGTTTGGTTCCTTACGACCTGGAGCCATAGATAGCTTCAACGAGCTGGCACAACTTTTCTTAACACAGTTCATGGCCAGCCGAACAAGGAAAAGACCAGCAGCTTACCTTTTGCCTGTTAAGCAAAGGGATGATGAGAGCCTCAAGTCATACCTCTCCCGCTTTAATAGTGAACGAATGACGACGGATGACAGACGAGAAAATCACATTGGCCGCCTTGTTAGGAGGGATCTAGCCTCGTAACCCCTTTATGATGGAGATCGCTCGGAAAACCCCGGCCACTTTGAGGGAGTTTATGGACCGCGCTGATGATTGCATAAACGGGGAAGATACGCTTCGGGCATTGACTACCCCGAGGAAAAGTGACTTGGAAAGGGCATACAAAAAGACTGCGGACTGCCATAAGGGTTCAAGCCAAAGGGACTACAAAAAGAGGGCTTACGAAACTAAAGGTAGAGGAGAACAAGCCCGACAAGGAAAGCCTGGTCCTCGTATACATTCTAACCTAACGGTCGAAACCGATGAGAACCTGAACTTACGAGAAGAACGAAGACGAGATTCATCTCGTCCCAAATACTGTTCCTATCATAAAAGTAGCGGACACAATACACAAGATTGCTATACGAGGAGGAAAACGTTTGACGATCTGGAGATTTGAGTTGACCAATGTGGAGATGAGACGAACGAGCCACAATGAGACTATCGTCCCTATTTTCGAAAAGACCAAAACTGGAGCCCCGTTCGGAGAAACCAGGTTCCGGTTCGTAGAAGTTGTAGCCCAACTTGCAGGGGTCAAAGTCTTACTAGGAGAAATGAAGAGAGCCTCGATAGAAGAAGAACCACGAACCCAAGCGGAGAAAGTCGGCGTCAAAGAAGCATAGGCAAAGAAGAACCCCCTATAGGTGAAATTAACACCATAGCGGGAGGATATGCCGAGGGGACGACCTCCACGGCATGGAAGGCCCATGCAAGAAGGGCCAGGTATGAGGAAGTATTCTTGGTGTACAAGCCATTCCCCCACAACAGGGATCAAGCCGGGGGATATCTTATAACTTTCAGTGAACAAGATGGAGAAGGCTTGTCATGCCCCCACGATGATGCTCTGGTGGTGACAGCACAAGTTGCTAACTATTGGACCAGAAGAGTTCTCATTGACAATGGCAGCTCCGTCGAAGTCCTCTTCAGGGAGGCGTTTACTAAAATGGGAATTGCTCCCGAGCGGTTGAGACCTGCACCTACCCCCCTCAAAGGCTTCACAGGAGACACAATCCAACCAGTCAGAGCCATTACTCTGTTCGTACTAACTGGGACCGCCCCTAAAACAATGTCCCTTATGGTAGATTTCTTGGTGGTAAAAGCACCCTCCTTATACAATGCGATTCTGGGACGACCATCCTTGAATCGGATGAAGGCTGTGACCTCCACATATCATTTGAATGTAAAGTTCCCGACCCCATTAGGGATATGGGAAATGCTCGACGAACAACAAACTGCAAGAGACTACTACACTTGAGAAATGAAGTTTTAGGCAATAGCTATACAGGCCCTTGAGGAAGATCGTGGGGAAGCAATCTCGCCTCGACTGCCGGCATTGACAGAATTGGATAGGGAAGTAAGGGACGAAGAAGCCCTAAGGCAGGCGGAGCCTAACGAGCCATTAGTTTTAATATCAATGGATCTCGAAGATTCGGAATGAACTGTGCGAATGTGGTCTAAAATGTCCAGCGAACTAAGCCAGTCCATGAAGCAACTACTCATCGAACACGGAGATGTATTCACCTAGTGCCATGAAGAGATGCCAGGCATTGACGGATCAGTGATAGAGCACCGCCTCAGTGTGAATCCTGAGGCAAAAAGAATCAAACAAAAGCCTGCAACTTCAGCTCGGAGAAGTATGCCGCCATTGCCGAAGAAGTGGATCGCTTGTTGGCCACGGGGTTCATTCGGGAGGTTCATTATCCCGAATGGCTTTCCAACATCATATTGGTCAAAAAGACAAGTGGGAAGTGGAGAATATGTATAGACTTCATCGACCTGAACAAGGCCTGTCCTAAAGACAGTTTTTCCCTCCCAAGAATAGACTTGATAGTGGACTCAACAGCTGGGCATACCCTGCTCAGTTTTATGGACGCGTACTCCGGCTACAATCAAATCAGAATGAGCCCTGATGACGAGGAGAAAACTGCATTCATCACGGATTGAGGCCTCTACTGCTACAGGGCAATGCCATTCAGTCTCAATAGCGCAGGAGCAACATATCAACGTTTGGTCAACCGAATGTTTAAAAACCAAATTGGGAGAAACATGGAAGTTTACATAGACAATCTTTTGGTTAAGAGCAAGAAATCAAAACAACACCTTGAGGATCTCCGCGAAGCTTTCACAGTGCTTAGAAAATATAAGGTGAAGCTCAACCCTCATAAGTGTGTTTTTGGAGTTGAATCAGGGAAGTTCTTGGGACTCATGGTCTCTGAGCGCGGAATCGAGGCTAATCCTGAAAAGGTTAAAGCTATTATGGATTTTCCTCTGCCCCGAACAATCAATAAGGTCCAGAGACTCGCAGGAAGGATAGCTGCCCTAAGCCGCTTCATTGCAAAATCAACCAATTGGTGCCAACGCTGAAGGAATATCTGACCCATCCACCCTTGCTCAGTCAAACCACACCAGAAGAAGATTTGACTGCCTATCTAGCCGTATCGCCCAATGCGGTGTCCACCGTACTAACTCAAGTAGAAGGAGGAATCTAACAGCCCATTTATTATGTAAGCAGAGCCTTTCAGGGTGTAGAGGCCAGATACCCCCGAATAGAGATGCTAGCATTAACGTTAGTAATCACTGCCAGACGGTTAAGGCCTTACTTTTAAGCTCACCCAATAAAAGTGCAAACTGATGTCCCCTTGAGAAAGTATTACAAAAACTTGATACATCTGGCCGGATGACTAACTAGACAATCGAGCTAAGCGAGTTCGAAATCGAGTACCTTCCACGCACTGCAATTAAGGGGTAGGTATTGGCAGATTTCATAGCTGAGTTCTCAAACTTTCCAGAGGAGATAGTCATTATGCCCCAGGGCAAGCCTTGGCAAGTCTACGTTGACGACTTTTCCTGCCGAATAGGGGGAGGAGTGGGAGTACATATAATAATAGACTCAGGAGAGAAGCTTGACTACGCACTCAAGCTCGGATTCAAGGTCACCAACAATGAAACTGAGTACGAAGCACTTTTGTTAGGACTAACCATTGCTAGATCGTTGGGGGCTATTGAAGTTGAAGTAAAGGTCGATTCCCAGATAGTGGTGGGGCAAGTAACAGGACAATTCCTTACAAAAGGAGGAAATTTGAAAAGGTATCTCCAACTAGTAGGAGAAGAGCGTGATCTCTTCCAATACTCTTCGATTCATCAGATCCCGTGAGGAGAAAACCAAGAATCAGATCGACTAGCTAAAGCCACCTCAAGTTAAGAAGAAGTACCACTCCCAGATCAAGTTGTAATTCGAACTATTGACGTAGTAGCAGTAGGGATTCGAATGTCCACTATCGATGTCATACAACCACCAGAATGAGCCAGTGAAATTCTAAAATTTCTTTAAGAGGGGAGTCCTTCCAAATGATTGGGAGGAGGCCCGAAAAATTAGGAACCGAGCGGCTCGGTTTACTTTGGTTGAAGGATTCATGTACAAGAGAGGCTATGCCGAGCCTCTATTAAGATGTATCTCTTTCGAACAAGCTCAGTATGTGCTAGCAGAAATACACGAAGGAGTTTGTGGGAATCACGCTAGTGGAAGGGCACTAGAGGTACGAACTACTCGGGCGGGGTATTATTGGCCTAATTTTTACAAGGATGCCGACGAGTGCACAAGAAAGTGTCAGGAATACGCTCCTATTCCTCATTACCCCCCTGAAAAACTCACTTCAGTCACCTCCTCATGGCCCTTTGCGCAATGGGGATTGGACCTTATTGGCCCCTTCCTTACGGGCAAAGGGGAGTAACGTTTGTGGTGGTAGCGGTCGACTATTTCACGGAAGCAGAAGCTCTAGTAACGATTACGACTCAAGAAATTACAAATTTCCTCTAAAAATCCATAATCTGTCGCTTCGAAATTCTCGAGAGCTTCGTATCGAACAATGGAAGGCAGTTCGATTGCTCCCATTATCAAGAATGGTGCGTGGAGCTCAGAATCAAGACTAAGTACTCTTCTCCAGGACATTTGCAAGCCAACGGGCAAGTAGAAGCAACCAATACAAAACGCTATTCAACATCTTGAAGAAAAAGCTGGGAAGCCAGAAGGGGGAATGGGCTGAAGAACTTCCCAGCATGTTATGGCATACCGAATGTTAGTAAGGACCCCTACAGGGGAAACTCATTTCTCCCTCATCTATGGAACTGAGGCCATGATACCGGCTGAAGTGGTGAAACCCACATATCGCGTACAACATTTCGATCTAGATCGTAATGATGAGAGAGTAAGGAAAAATTTGAACTTCCTAGAAGAAAGGTGGGTGGAAGCAGTAAGCTGAATAGCAGCCAACAAACGAAGAGTTGAACAATATTTTAACAAACAGGTCTGACCCCACAACTTCAAAGCGGAGGACATGGTTCTAAAGCAAATGTGAGTTACAACTCAGGATGAAGGCAAACTAGGCCCTAAATGGGAAGGACCGTATGTGGTAACAACGACCGGGAGACCAGGTTCTTATCGACTGAAGAACCACGAAGGACATGAATTGCCCCACCCATGGAATGCCGAGCATCTAAGGAAGTATTTTGTATAAAAGACAACCCAGGCTCAAACAATGCAAGCTTGTGATCTGTTAAATTTCTTGGACTAATTTCGAATGTTGCATTGTGCCTCCTACAAATAGCTTAAATCGATCAAGCCCGGTAACTAGATCGGCCACGAAGTATAAAGCATAGGAATCAAGCCACAAGCTCGGAACTGCTAACAACTATTCTCAACGCAGTCTAAATGACATGTTGAGCTTTGTGCAATGGTGCAGAATCGGAGGCGTTGGTGAGGGAGCAATGCCCTAGGGCTCTGCCAACCTTTAAGGGCCAACCCACGAAATATAAAGCAAAGGAACCGAGCCACGAGATCGGACCTGTTAACAGCTATTCTCAATGCAATCTAAATGACATGCCGAGCTTCGTGTAATAGTGTAGAACCGGACGCGTTGGTGAGGGATCAGGGACCTAGGGGCTTTGCCAACCTATAAGGGCCAACCCACGAAGTATAAAGCACAGGAACCGAGCCACGAGCTCGGACCTGTTAAAAGCTATTCTCAACACAGTCTGAATGATATGCCGAGCATTGTGCAATGGTGCAGAGCCGGACGCGTTGGTGAGGGAGCAGGGCCCTAGGGCTCTCTGCCAACCTATAAGGGCCAACCCTCAAAGTATAAAACACAAGAATCGAGCCACAAGCTTGAACCTGCTAACAGCTATTCTCAACGCAGTCTAAGTGACATGCCGAGCTTCGTGCAATGGTGCAAAACAGGACGCGTTGGTGAGGGAGCAGCGCCCTAGGACTCTGCCAACCTATAAGCGCTAACCCACAAAGTATAAAGCATAAGAACCAAGCCACAAGCTTGAACTTGCTAACAGCTATTCTCAACGCAGTCTAAGTGATATGCCGAGCTTCGTGCAATGGTGCAGAACCGGACGTGTTGGTGAGGGAGCAGCGCCCTAGGGCTCTGCCAACCTATAAGCGCCAACCCACGAAGTATAAAGCACAGGAACCTAGCCACGAGCTCAGACCTGCTAACAGTTATTCTCAATGCAGTCTAAGTGACATGTCGAGCTTTGTGCAATGGTACAGAACCGGACGAGTTGGTGAGGGAGCAGGGCCTTAGGGCTCTGCCAACCTATAAGGGCCAACCCACGAAGTATAAAGCACATGACCCAAGCCACGAGCTCGGACTTGCTAACAGCTATTCTCAACGCAGTCTAAATGACATGTGGAGTTTCGTGCAATGGTGCAGAACCGGATACGTTGGTGAAGGAGTAGGGCCCTAGGGCTCTGCCAACCTATAAGGACCAACCCACGAAGTATAAAGCACAGGAACCGAGCCACGAGCTCGGATATGCTAACAGCTATTCTCAATGCAGTCTAAGTGACATGTTGAGCTTCGTGCAATGGTGCAGAACCGGATGCGTTGGTGAGGGAGCAAGACCCTAGGGCTCTGCCAACCTATAAGGGCCAACCCACGAAATATGAAGTACAGGAACCGAGCCATGAGCTTTGACCTGCTAACAGCTATTCTCAATGCAGTCTAAATGACATGCCGAGCTTCGTGCAATGGTACAGAAGACAATACAAGCCTAGTCTCTAGACTGACCACAAAGGAAGCAAGAGATGAAGGTAGCAAAAGAGGAAACCAAACAGCCAAGTACACAAAAATTATTTTATTAAATCATACGGTCCGGCCTTTGTAGGATACAAAGCACAGTCACTAGACTAAACGAAGCAAAAACTAAAGGAGAAAACAGATCGGTAAAACTCCACGTTAAAGTCGTTCAGTGAAACTCCACGTTGATACAAGTGCGGTCACCCGATCGAACGAAGTAAAAAGTGAAGGAAAAAGCAGCTCGGCGAAACTCCATGTTACTACAAGTGTAGTCACTTGACTGAACGAAGTAGAAATTAAAGGGAAATGGCACATTGGTAAAACACCACATTAGTGGACTTTTCACAGCTCGAAAAAGCCCGATGTACAAAAACAAAGTAAATCAAGGAAATCGTAGAGACAGGTATACAAAGATATCATAGAGTCATTTTTATTGCTTAAACAGGGTTACAAGAGGAAAATTACATCATCAGAAAGAAAACTCCTTGAACAAAAAGACATCCAAGGGGACCCAGCTTCGTTCGAACAAAAGCAGAGCAATGAGCAGCATGGTGTCTTGGTAAGGAAGAAGACCGCCTGACAGATCCCTAGTTCATCTGCGCTGAAATGGGATGTTGTGTCTCCCCACAAATAACTGGGCAGGGTGCTCAGCAGTGCGGTATCTTCCTCCTCGAAAAGGAGAGGGTAAGGATAGGAGGAGGTCGGTGTACAGTGGAACCCCGCCCAGACCCCAAGGGCGAACTGGGATTCAAGGTTGGCGAGGGAGGGCATAGTGAGGGAGCAGATGGATTCCAGAGAGTTGATTGCCACCTTGAACTGTTTTTCCATTCCGGTCCACCTCAGCCTCCATCGTCGTGCCATATTCTTGTTCCGACTAAGCTCAGAACTAGCAGACAGCGAATCTGATGCAATAGCTTCGGGAGTTAACCCTTGTAAGTAAAGGGGCAAGAACAAGTGAGGCACCATAAGAAAAATGGCAAGAACAAGAGGTGGGGACGCCTCGTTGCTCAGATAGTCAAACCACCATAGCCAACGACAGCCTGAACACCATAAGCGAAGGCGTCATCCCACATGAAACCAAGGAGAAGAGGGGAAAGCCTGGGGAGTCGTTAAGATCAGAAGAACTGAAAGAGAAGTAGAATCGAATGAATCACTCAGAAATGGGAAAAGCCCATTTTATAGGCGAGAACGACGTTTGGCATCTCGGGGCACCATTACTCATGAGACCTTACCATCCTTCCATATATTGTCCCAAGACTTCCCCGATCGTCCACGTGTCTTCCATGGGAAGTCGTTGTCCATTGGGACTTGAAGATATAGAAATGGTAATCGACGCATCGCATGGGGTTCATGAAAGATTAATGGCAGAGTTAATGGGAAACAGGGTTAAATGCAAAGTTAGTGGAAATTAATAACGGGTTCAATTCCCTAGGCAAATTAAGTAGCATTTAAAGTGGACAAAATACTGAGAAGACGTTGATAAAGTGACTCGTGACCAACATAAAGTTAGCAGAAGATCGAAGGATTCACATGCGTAAAGTTACGAAGAGAATCGGCACATGTCCAGACAAACATGGAAAGTTAATATAAGTCTAGTAAAAAGAATTGCCACTCGGCAATTACCCAAAGAAGACTATCTGCTCGGCGCTCATCCATATAAAAAAAAAGAGAGAAGAGTCTTGGCCGATGCAGAGAATTGCCACTCGACAATCACGCGCAAGAATATCAGCTTGGAACTCATTCGTAAATGAGAAAGAGAAGCCTTAGTTGGTACAAAGAGTTGCCACTCGGTAATTGCACATGTAAGAATACCTGCTTAGTATCTATCTATACGAAAGGGTGCCACTCAGAAAAATAAACCAACTCGACCTTCATCAATCAAAGGATGACGCGTTCGACCTCTATTAACAACTGGATCGGGATGTACAGTTCAATGAAAGAAAACAAGCAAATATAGCAAGCAATAAAAGAAGATAAGACAGTTAGATATGGACAGAATCGAAGGTATATTCATTTATGTTCTCTAAATTACATTAAAAACCCATGCGGGTCTAGTAACACAAACAAAAGGTAGAAGCTAAGGAGCAACATCGCGGGAAGCTAAAGGAAGGTTGTCCACGCCGCACGTCAGCATTTCCTCATGAGCGAACTTGTTTGGAGCAAGGGTTCGAAGGTTTCGGGTATGAAGATCGGTCTCAGGACTCCCAAGTATCACCTCCCGAAGACGCTCAAGACCTTCCTTATACCCATAAATCCAGGCTTGATCATGCAGATCGGTAGCCTTTCCGAGCTGAGATTCAGCAAGGTCCGTGTCGAGCCGAGCCTTTTCCAAAGAAGACTCTAGGCAGGAAACTGTAACTTGAGCTGAAGCCCTTATCTTATTCCCTTGCTTGGCGATCCCCAAGTATTTGTGGAATAAATGGCATCAAACTTCGATGGCATGCTTCTTCCCTCACCAGTGTTTCAACAGCTTCTTCACTTTGCCTCAACACCTCCTGGGCAGACTCTCGCTCACACTTCGGCCTCTGGACCTTAGCTTGGGCATCTCCTTTCTCAGTAAAAAGAAGATCAGATTGGATTCGAAGATCCTCAAGTTCTTTCTTCACAGATTCTAAGTCTTCAACAGCCGAGGACATCTCCCTGCGAATTATACCGATCTCGATGTCTTTCAGCTGAATCTCTAGGGCCATTATCTTCATCCTAAGCTCCAAACCCTTAGCCTCATTCTCCACCTTTAAAGGCAGGAGGTCAGCCATCAATATCTCTCCTTGCAGGTTCATCAGCTTGTTTAACGCACTCTAAGCTTTGAAATCTTCTTCGAGAGCCGCCCTCCGGCCTTGAGAGACCAT
>QEOT01007396.1:20907-39390 GCA_003123785.1 Pterocarya stenoptera | reverse complement strand
TTTTTTTTTTTTTTTTCTTGAACTCGTTATCTTGAGTTGAGCTTATCCTTCCTCCACGCATTAATTAATTTATATGCTTTTCATATGGGAAAGAGAGAGGGAGAGAGAGGGAGAGGGAGAGAACAGAGGGTGGGCCCACGAAAGCTCACTTCTGCGATATATTACACAATTTGCACCTCTCGTTGCCCTCTCTCTCTCAACCTAAAAATCGCTGTCCTTGATCAGTCTCTGCAGCCCTCACCCTCCTCTTTCAGAAAGACCTGTCATCACCATGAGAGTGAGAGCCGGACCATAACCCACAGCACCATAAATTGGTGCTGAAAGATCCATAAAGCAAGGAGCATGCATGATATTTTCTAATGACATGGCTTTCCCATCATCTCATAGTTTCATGTTCCAAACTCACGAAGATCAAGACCACCTCCCTCCCGCCAACACCTTCCCCTCATGCCCTCCTCAACAGTACTATCATGGTCTCTCTCTCTCTCTCTCTCTCTCATATGCTAAATAGGTTGATGGGTTTCATTTATGTGGTCTGATACTGTCGCAGGTGGTGTGCCTTTCTTGATGAACAGATCGATGTCGTTTTCGGGTATTGACAACAAGTGCGGAGAAGTGCATGGAGATGATGAGTTGTCTGATGATGGAACGCAGATTGGGGAAAAGAAGAAAAGGCTGAATTTAGAACAGGTAAAGGCACTTGAAAAGAGCTTCGAGTTGGGAAACAAGCTGGAGCCAGAGAGAAAAACGCAGCTGGCTAAGGCTTTGGGCCTGCAACCAAGACAGATAGCGATATGGTTCCAAAACAGGAGGGCTAGGTGGAAGACCAAGCAATTGGAGAAAGACTATGAGGTCCTGAAGAAACATTTCGAAGCACTCAAGGCTGATAATGATGCTCTTCAGGCCCAGAACAAGAAACTTAATGCAGAGGTATACATACTCTCATGAATTCTTCTGCATCAATGGATGTGGGTTTAGATTGAAATATAGTTTTGGATAGGAAAGAGAAACTAGAAGTTTCATGATGTGGGAACGTTTAGTTCTTGCTGATATATAGTTTCTTGGGTTTTATTCCTTTCGATCTTCACTAGCTAATTAAGCATTCTAGATCATGAGCTTGAGAGCGTAGTAAAAGAACATGAAA
Organism: Pterocarya stenoptera; assembly: GCA_003123785.1. Classification (NCBI taxonomy): domain Eukaryota; kingdom Viridiplantae; phylum Streptophyta; class Magnoliopsida; order Fagales; family Juglandaceae; genus Pterocarya; species Pterocarya stenoptera. The sequence goes on along the minus strand of QEOT01007396.1, from coordinate 38,246 downwards.
CTTTTTCTCCCTTCCAGTATACTTCTTAAACATCAGTAAAAAAATTTCTTTCACAAATGAGGCTATAATATTTCTAGATCGAAATTTGTGTAGATAGCTTCTGTTACATTTTGCCGGCAAGAATTTTGGTGAATCACGTGTCTACAAGAGCGCCTGCCTTAATTTTAGCTGGTTTCTACAAATCATGATGGAGTCCCTCGTTAACTTTTCGCTTAATTAGTTAATCGCTGATCTGAAGTGTCAGTGTCACAAGTGCAACACAGGAATATATATTATTCTATGCAACTACAGTATCTTATAAATTTGATGTAGATATATACTATCTTCTGCAATAAATTGGAAGAACTAGAAGTTTAGTATCCTCATTCTCAATTTCTCCATTAATTCATCTTGATTGCTCGTAATTGTAACGATGCAGTTATCGGCTCTCAAAAGTAGTGACACAAATGAAGTCGGGCTTAAAAACATGAAGAAGGAAACTGAATGTTCTTGGAGCAATGGAAGTGAGAACAGTTGTGACATGGCCTTGGATATTTCAAGATCAACACCCGTAATGAACGGCCCAGTATCTTCGAGATTAAGCAGTAAGAACATCTTCCCCTCATGCATCAGGCCTACAAGCATGTCCCAACTCCTCCAAGGCACATCCAGATCATCGGACCTCCAATGCCTGAAAACGGATCAAATGACTCAAGATGCAGGCTTCAGTAACATGTTCAATGGCATTGAAGACCAACATAATTTTTGGCCGTGGCCCGAGCAGCATCAGCAGCACTTCCATTGAAGAAAAGCTCATGCTCAAACAACAAAATCTGTTCGTCTAAGAGTTGGGTGTTTGAATCCATGTTTTGGCAGTAGAATATGATGTATAGATTCGAATATACCTAGCTGCTCCAATTTCAAGTGGTCTGGAAGTCAGTAAGGGAAAGCAATTAAACTCTGAAAAACCTTTCTTTCTCTTCATTTTGTGGATTGTGATATATATGCTAGGTTGACTCATACACTCTTTGTTCTTTTTTTCTTTTTTTTTTATCTCAAAATTATTAATCACTAGTTAAGGTACATGTGCTACTGAGTGGGTTTCCAGCTCTGGCATGTAGCATGGGCCATGTAATAAAGATGGATTCTCTCCTTGCAATTTATATAGTTTTTTAATCGTTTGGTGATTTGGAATCATGAGTTTGCAGCACGACAATAAACAATTGCATAGAAATGCTTTAGAGAAAGTTCCAAAGGTTAGGAAGATTGGGGGCTGGCTTCCTGCATCAGTGACTTAGGATTGAAGGATGAGAGCAAAACCTAGGTGGGAGTTAATGAATGAAGTTAGGAAAAGGGAGTTAGGATTCTGAGCACGCATTCCAAGAGAAAAGAAAAAAGCCAGTGAGATTTGGAGGAGAACAATGCAGATGGAGGGCTGGGAAACGGTCTCTCCAATTGGTTTGATTAGCTTTTGAAGGGGACGTTTGTAATTTTCATCTGACAAGGAAAAGTATCCAACTGTGTTGATCTCCTTCTGTGGAGGATCCAATGTGAGTTATTGGCACACTTCCTATCATTCGACAAAGGAACAGACACTGAAACAGGCAGTCAGACACACACATTGTTATTTGTTCCTTACTATAGAAAAAATGGGTTATTATTTGCAGGAACATAGTGGAGTTTCATTAACTAAACAAAGCATTAATGGAGTATATGCTATTTCTTTAATCTCAAAAAAGTACAAAAATAATAGTATTTACTGCATTTCCAATTGGGATATGTAAGCTTCGCTTCATCAATTACAGTCTGATGATCTGATCCCAATGCATAGGGAGGAGGTTTAATTTAAAGACCTTGGAAATTTAGGAAAGCAGTTTGAAGTATTTGAATAAAAAGTGATAGAGTGGGCAGCATATTGGAAGGAAAATACTCTAGCCACAAAGCGATTACACAAAATCAATCTCACAAACTGACGTGGTTTGATGTGATTTGTCAGATTAAAACTGACGTGGTTTGATGTGATTTGTCAGATTATATAGTTACTTTTATTATAAAGTAAATCTAACGGATCAGATGAATCCACGTCAGTTTGTAGAATTGTTTTTGTAGAATTTTTTTTGTGAATGTACCAGCTTGCAATAATGGGCGCTGTTTACATGAGTTGTTGCTCTACACACGTTTTTACACAAACGGCATTGCTATGCAGGAAATTTTGTTCTTGTGTCAGAGCCAGAAGAAAAAAAAGAAAGAAGAAGAAAGAAAGGGAAAATGAAGAAAATAAAAGAAAAGAAATGCTTAGTTGCTTGACAAGGCATTAGTTTGTACTTGACGACACATATTTCCACATGACAAGCAAGATAAAGGGTTAATCAGATTTCACATCAGAAGCTAAAGACGCTACTCAATAATTGTAATGAAGAGGGCCAGGGGAAGGCAGATATTCTTTGCTTTTCTTCTCCAAATATAATCTCATTTGATGCTGGATCAATCCTGTGGATAAGATGAACATAAATAGGTTAGTGTAAGGTGCTATTAAAAATTCGAATAAGCAACGGGAACCTTTCTTTTTTAGTATAGTTATCTGATATCATATCAGAGGCAGATATGCTGGGGGTATCATAAATACAATGTTTGAGATTTCTCTCCCTCTTTTGTTTATTTATTTCTTTATTTTTAAATGGGAAGATTAAGGCAGAGCACATGCTTGAGAGATTGGTCAACTGCTAAAATTGTAAGAAAGAATCTTCATTAATTAATTGGTAGTTTGAATTTTTTTGGGGGGGGTTCTCTTGTTTCCACACTCGGAACGAAGAATATTCACAGCTCCCTAAAGCATGTTTTCATTAACAGCACACCATTAAAGAACGTGCAAATGGCAGTGCCGAAAAGAAGAAGAAAGGGAATTGGAACTACTTTTGAAATCCAACTTTAAGTAATTGAAGTTGAGATTCAACTCAAGGATGCGATTGATGCGTACAATTTTTTTTTTTTTTTTTTCTGAAAAGTAAAACGTATTCGACAAATAATAAGTTATCTCAGTCTCATTCTTATGCAACGAAAGACGCGGGATATCTATCTGAAGGCAGAAACCCGAGCAGTATTTGAAGCCAGAGATGATCCATACCATTGAATGATTGTTACAGATCACAAGCCCAGAAAATGAAGAAGTTCAATATATTCAGAAAAGAAGAAGAAGAAGAAGCAGTGGAATATGATGTACCCGACTTGAAACTGAGCAGTTTGGGTGGTGAATTTGCCATACTTGAAGTAATTAAAGCCTTTGGGAACAGTGAGAATATAGGAGAGGGAGACGAGAGGTAAGTCCAAAGCCTTTTTGTAAGAAAGCTGGTGTCTTTTTCTTCGGCTATTACTGCCTACCCACCATGCTTAGAGAATAGAGACCGTGGGTCAAATTCATACCCCATGGGGTCTCTTTCTGCTAAAATTGACAGTATACTTGTTTGGATGGAAAATTTTAAAATAATAATAATAATTAAGATGGAGTTTTTAGAGAGGGATTTTTTTAATGTAATTTTATAAAGGTGACGGAATCTGAAAAAAAAAATTATTTTATTTGATGAAGTTTTTATTGGGGTTAAAAAAGTAGTGAGGTTTATTAGTTTAATGGTAATGTTTGGAGAGATAAGTTTTTCTGAGAATTTTTTGTTGTTAAAACTGTTTCAGTTGTTGTAGGTTTTTAAATCAGAAAACTTGATGGAATTGATTGGTATTTATTTTAGAGTGCAAGAGATGTTAGGATTGAATTTTTTTTTTAAATGAAATTTCTTGAAAAAAAAAAAACTATTACTTGCTAAACAAAGGTTTTTAAAAAGAAAAATTCTTATCATCAGTCACTATTCACTATCCCACGCCTTACACCTTATGAAAAATACCCTAACATTGTATAGAAAAAAATATATATAAGTATTAGGTGTTTGAATAAATAATAATTGATGAGTGGAATTCGTCTTAAAAAATTGACAGGCTATTCTAAGAAGAACTCAACTTCAATTCAAACATAATTTAAAAACCAATTTCTTTATTTATAAAAAAAAAAAACTCTTTTCATTTTTCTATTTTTTTAAATGCAACAATCAAAAAAAATTTTCCAAAAAAAAAAAAAACATCTCACAAAAAATTTATTTAAACAACTTTTCAATTCTACCGACTACTTTCACGAACTCTAATATAAAATAAATCCCAAAATAATTTAATTCACAAAGATTCTCATTCTACTTATACACTTTCCCAAAATTCAATACAAAACATATTGAAAATCTAAAAACTTTATTTTTAAACCACGAAAGTTTTGGGTTCATGTGATTTGGGTATTGAGCCATGGGTTTATCTCTTGGGTGTTGGGCCTGTTTTGAGCTGCCGACCGAACATCAAATTCCAACTGCATCCATCTCCCACACAATCACAACCACTGACTGTTCGGCTGTTCCCTTTACAAATTACACTTTCCCTTCTGTTTCACGCTTTCACTCCAGACATTGATACCACAGACCACATTCTCTTCCCTCGCTCCTTTTCGCGCAAAATGCACGTTTCTCTTTCTCCGTTCTTCCATCACTTCTAACCCCCCCCCCCCCCNACATGGCATTGAATGACCCTGTCTGTTTGGCAAGCTAAAAGTGGACCCAGAATATCGTACTGCTTACTACATTTTTTGGTCTAGCTGTTCAAACGTTCCATTTCCTTGTTTTCATAGCTCAAATTGAGATATTCCTTTCTTTACAGATACTGATTATTGTAGATGGTGTTTTTTTCGGTCCTGCATGTACATTTCTTATCTGGGTCTCGCATTTGGACTATTGAAACATTCTAAATCCTTTTGGGTTCTTTTTATTAGAAGTTGGGTCTGCTCAAATGCTCTTGAATTTGATTATTTGATCTGTTGTTCCTTCCGGGTGTTTATTTTGTATGGTGGGTTTTGATTGCTAGTGCTTTTTTGGTTTACTTTGATGTTATTGTGCTTGGGGGATTGTGCTAAACAAGCTTGGAGTGGTGGTGATTGGTGGAATGGGATGCCTATGAAATATAGGAGTTAGTTTAGGGCTTTGAGTGATGGGATTAGGTCCTGAAGCGATTAAGGTTGGGGCTTGGGATGTGGAAAAATCGAAGGGAAGGAAGAAGAAAGAAGGAGAAGCTGAGGGGACAGGATGTTGGATTAAGTTTAGGTTCATTGGGAGCTGCATCTCTTCAAGTTCCAACGTGGATAACTCTCTAAGTGGTACTAGCACGCAATATGGTATAATTTTATTTGCTTTTAAACAATTGTTTTATCTCTACTTTGTACTGAAATGATTAATCTTGCTATCCGGTTTTATGAAGTTGGAGAAATTAGTTGATTGTTTGAATAAGTTTGTTAGGATCACGTTACATTTGAGCCCTTTTGTTGACCCTTTTGTTGAAGTTCATATTAGATATTTCATTCTGTCCTTTGCTTTGAGTGCATATTTTGTATTCGCATCTAACATTTTTCATGACCTTGGATGTGCTTATTATTTTACTCACGTCTAGCGATTAGATAACTCTCCATTCGTAAGTATTTATTTGTTGGCTGCATGAACCTGTCATTGGGGTCATTATGCAGTTGCGATGGTTTATGGATGCTGACTTTATCGTGCATTAATACTGTTAGCTGATTGACATGAACAGAGTTGATAACCTGTTAATAAGAATGGTTAGGAACTTACAAAAATATGACCATGTGGTCTTCCTCTCACTTTCTTTTTTTCAATTCTTCTTTTTGTTGCCTCTGAGAAATAATTACTTAGATGGTTGTTCGTTTTTGTTGCTGAATTAATCATTAAGGTGTAGAAACTTACAAGTACTCCACCACATGGAGTTGTTCCTGTTTATTATTTCTTATGGCATTATAATTTGATAAAACTGGCTTGCATTTTCTAGCCTATGATGCTGTCTTAAAAATTGGTACAGAAAAATTTCTTCTCCAATTAATTTACAAAAAGTATATGTTGTCTTAGGTCATTGGCGGAAAATGTCATTGAACATATTGCTAGGTTACCAAACTTTAAGTATGCAAGCATGTTTGACCACAATTCCAAATTTAATCTGTTTTACTTTCAACTACCACATTGTGTTGGTGGCTACTCCTAAAAATGCGACATATATAGTTGTAACATGCTTTTTTTGAAATATGCGCTTTGGCTACCAGCTTTTCTTGGTGTGATCAGTTTTTGTTGTACAAAACTACCTATGCATATGTGTGCGTGTGCGGGGGCACAGGCATTTAGAGGCATTTTTCCTTGTGGATATTGTACATTTTCGAGCCTATATGACCTCAGGAGCTGCAGATGCTTTTATGTAGCTTAGCTGGATCTTGTTAAATTAGATGCAATGATTTTGTAATTTCTGTTGGTGAATCAGCTGAAAGTAAATCTACAAATGATTCCAGCCGAGACCAACCAGTTGCTCCCGCTGTGTCATCTTCAACAACTAGCAATGACGAAAGTATTCCATCCAATCCAATCATAGGTGAGGAATTGAAAGTTGCTTCTCAACTTCGAAAGTTCACTTATAATGAGCTCAAGTCAGCGACAAGGAGCTTTAGACCTGAGAGTCTTCTTGGAGAGGGTGGATTTGGTTGTGTATTCAAAGGTTGGATCAACGAAAATGGAACTGCTCCAGTGAGACCTGGAGCAGGGCTTACAGTTGCGGTAAAGACCCTCAACCATGATGGACTTCAAGGTCATAAAGAATGGCTGGTAAGTAAATTCATTATCAAATTTAATTACTTCCTTTTTTTGCTCTAATTATTAAGTTAATTATTTGGGCTGCTTCTTACCTTCATTTCTATGACTCAAAGATGCTTTTGTTTCTTTTTGACATGGCAGGCTGAAGTTAATTATCTTGGTGACCTCCTTCACCCTAATTTGGTTAAATTAATTGGTTATTGCATTGAGGATGATCAGAGGTTACTTGTCTATGAGTTCATGCCTCGGGGAAGCTTGGAGAATCACCTCTTTAGAAGTATGAATTTCAATTAACATTCTGGGATTGCCATCCTTCTTGCATATATTTATTTTGTGGTCTATCTATGTTGAAGTATTATTTTTAGGATGTAGTTATTCAGATAGATGGATTTTTATATATTGATTTTCTAACAATAAATCCGTATATTTTATTGTTTAATTATTATTACGTTTTTCCTAAAAGGACAATATTTACTTAATTCATGTGCTTTCTAATGATTATCCTGTTAATACCCTTATTTTCTTTTTGTATTAATTTTCATTACTTAGATTATCTTATGAGTCCAACATTCTATTTACACATATTATTAGGTGAAGCAAAGAAAATGATAGTGGAACTTTCAGGTTTTACTGCCTTTCTTAAGGGAAGCAAAATTGTTTGATATAAACTGCGTACGGAAAAGCAATGAATGTATTTGGTTTTACTGAGGATGTTCTAGTTGGCAAGTTCATTCTTTGCTCTGGTTATAATTATGTTATATGCAGCAGGGCCTCTGCCTCTTCCTTGGTCTACCAGGATGAAAATTGCACTTGGTGCTGCAAATGGTCTTGCTTTTCTTCATGAGGAAGCCGAAAAGCCAGTTATATATCGAGATTTTAAAACATCTAATATCCTGCTAGATGCGGTTTGTAACTATTTTTTTTTTCTTACTCTTATTTTAAAAGGTGCGATCTACAATTCAAATTATGCAGACAATAGCTAAGTTTGTCCATGCTCATTAACTGGAACTTGTTCCAGGACTACAATGCAAAGCTTTCTGATTTTGGGCTTGCCAAGGATGGTCCACAGGGTGATAAAACTCATGTATCGACCCGAGTGATGGGAACTTATGGTTATGCTGCCCCAGAGTATGTGATGACGGGTTAGTATGGTTAAACTGTTTGCCATCTTTTTCTGCGATATGTGATATGTTTTATGCTCCTTTTCCTGTGTATTGTTTTTATTTGATTGAGTGCTGCTACTGAATTGGCATTCATGGTCTTAGTTCAAATATTTACTGGGTGATCCAGGAAATTGCCTAAGATTTTTTCTGCGGATATTTATAGAAAGATCTCCTTGTTTCCTTTTTAGTTAATGGCATCTGGTACTTGGTAACGCTGGTATGTTGTCTCTGCACACTCAATGACAGAGTCAGATATTTTCCTTTTGGATGCCTGTATGTCGCTACTTGTGGAATTATATTAACATAATTTTTTATAATTATAAATTTTCTTTACATATAGTAACATATGCGTTATGCGTATACCCACCCACACAAACTCTAAATGAAGAAAACTAATACATCTGGAATATGGTAAAGTTTTGAAATTCAATTCAACAATTTCAGAAAATATAGGAATGAAGTTTTGAGATATTGTTCTTCGTGCTAAAGATGGTTATTTTATTTCTTTTGTGGACTTACTTAGAGCTTAATTAGTTTAAAAATTCATATTAATCTAATATTACTTGTAAAAAAGACCTTCACATTTCTTCCACATGACTGCCTCTTCTGCTAGTTCCCGCTAGTGTTTCTACTGTACCTTCAAAACACATTTTGGATATTGATATTCTTAATTTTGAAAGAGAATGGAAGAGCTTGACTTGAAGGATCAAACAAAATAAATGAACCTGGAAAAAGATGATAACAGAAGAAAAATGAGGTTTTTTGTTGGTGGAGGCTGTGAAATAAATAGTAACAATCTAAAACATGTAACAATCTAGAGAGAGTTCAAAGCTTGAAGGCACTGGGCAAAGGGAAGTATGATGATGAAAAAGATACAGGTATGGAAACATAAAAATGTCTTTGGCCGAAAGTAAATCAAGCAATTGAAGTCTTTAATTTGACCTAACTAATGGTTTTAAGGGGTTTGCCCGAGTTCTCAATGCCTAATACTATCTGTTTTGTATCAGGACATCTTACATCGAAGAGTGATGTCTATAGCTTTGGGGTGGTTTTGCTTGAAATGTTGACTGGCCGTAGATCCATGGACAAAAGCCGACCAAATGCAGAACATAACTTGGTGGAATGGGCACGACCACACCTTTCAGAGAGGCGGAGGTTCTATCGACTTCTAGACCCTCGGCTTGAAGGTCGCTTCTCAATTAAAGGCGCTCAAAAAGCACTTCAGTTAGCTGCCCATTGCCTTAGCCGTGACCCTAAAGCCAGACCTCTGATGAGTGAAGTTGTTGAAGCCCTAAAGCCTCTGCCCAACCTCAAGGACATGGCCAGTTCATCATCGTACTTTCAGGCCATGCAAGCAGAGCGAATGGGTTCTTATCCAAATGCAAGAAATGGCATTAGAATGCAGGCAGGGTTATCATTATCAAGGAATGGACAACCAGCCAGGAGCCTCTCCATACCGAATGGTCCGCATGCTTCTCCCTATCAGTACCATAACCATCTTCACCCGTCACCCAAACCTAGTGTTTGAAAATCATAACATTTGAGTACCATATCATGCCTTTGTCCTTAGTGTCAGCTTTTGAGGGATGTAGTAGTCTTGCTAAACGGAAGAAACTAATCCTGGTGTGGGTTTCCAATTCATTTCCGAATGTGAGTTTGTTGCATCTTCCATCTAGACTGGTGGTGGATAATTCTCTTCCTTAAGCACCAGTTTTCTGTATTTAGTGAGGACATTGTTTAAATCATCATGTACATACATTGCGGACACAGACACTGCAGAAAGAACGACTTTAAAACTCACTTTAACTCATCTCAATTCACTTTAACTCATGTCAACTCATCATTATAATTTTTTCAAATTTTTACATAAAATATAATAAATAATTTAATTTTTTCAAATTCTAAAATAAGAATAATATTAAAAAATAATATTCTAACAATATTTTATCTTATTATTCACAAATAATCTCAACTCATCTCTAAATTTAAACCACTCTAGTTAACCTTATGTAGGAGGACATGTCACTTTTGGACAAATCATGCAGTATAAAATTAGAAAAATTCTATTCATCATTCTTACACTATATATCTATTTTTATTTTTATTTTTATTTTTTTTAACAGATGTATAGTATAAAGATAATGAGTAGAAAAACTCATGAAATTAAGGTGGTTAAACCACGCAGTTACACGCAACTTGTTGAACAGGAGGATTGTATCCTATGACTTTAGGAAGTTGAAGATGCTTCATTTGACAGTTTCTTCGCCAACAATGAGTTGACCCATAACACAAAAAATATATTTAAGAACGTTGTGGAATTTGGATCACATCATTTTGTCTAGGGAAATTAATTTACGTTTTATCTCCCCTCCTCCAAAATGCTGCCAGCTCTTTGTGATATGTATGACCTTCAATCACTTTAGTCCCTCAGTTTGAAACATAAGTTATGGGAAAGGCTCCAGGCCCGCGTGTGTATTTCTTTTTTACACCGGCCAAAAATATATCCCCATATTAAATGTGTGGCGGGCCATTAACCCCAAATTAAACAAACCAAAGTATATATAGCTATATAGTTAGGCGTGTAAAATAAAATTGATAAACTATATATAGCTATTTGTGTTCTTTTATGAAAAGTACTACAAGTAAAGACTAAAATATTTTTACAAACAAATACAAGTATATTCTTATCTCCTCATTCATCTGTATTGGGTATAGACATTATATTCAACGCTTCCATAGAATTTTCAATCTCCCCAACAAGTTCTATACATAAAAGATAAAACAAAACAAATTATATAAATTTACATAACATATAAATCATAAAAGATATAAAATGAAGTAAATTTGTAATTATTACATACCCATATGCAGTTGCTTCTCAAAATCTTCCACCTCATCCATTAAAGTCTTAAAGTTGATTGGAATAGAAGAAAAACGAAGCCAATTCTATTTATAAGTTAATGAGACCCTCAACCATAATCGGAGATAAACTACTTCAGAAAAGATCAAGTACACGATGCCATGCTAAATATAAATTCAGAGGCCAATGTAGATACTACTATGCTATCAATTATGAATTTAAAAAAAGAAAAAAAACATACAAATATTAAAAATAATTGGATAATTAAGAAGAAATAAATCCAACCAGCCACCCACGCAGTGATCACATACGTATATATTAATATCTTTATTTAATGGAGACAACAGAATATAGAAGTGGACATTCAATATTATGTGTATAAATATAATGCTCTGATTTGTCAACATATAAATATATATATTTATATATATTTATATTCATAGCATGCATGCACTTGATTAGAACTTGGTGCAGTGGTCCAATTAATGAGATTTTAATGGTAACATGACCTGCTGTCCATTATGTCAATTCACACATGATCTGTGGTGTATAGTGTTCTATGCACCAGAATAGTATACAATATTTCAAAAGAGATTACATGTCCTACACTGTAAATCATGTTTGCAAAATCCTACAAATCAATAAAATCATAACACTATAGACTACACTAAAAATCATACAAATTACATAAAAATAAATAAATAAATTCAACATCTATCCATCCCAGTCGACAGTCCCGATTCTCCCGAATGCAAATAGCCAAAGAGAACACTCAAAAGTCAGAATAGATTAAGTGGAATTAAAGCAAATAGAACAAATATAACTTAGAGCAAGTAGAACACATATGACTCCATTGACTTAGAACAAAAAGAAAAAATTACACATGTGGAAACTGGAAAAGGAAGGGGACAATAAACGTACCTTAATAGGGATTGTGAATTTAGGAGTATTCATCTGGGTTCCAATCCGAGTACACCCGGACCGGAATCCGAGTTTCAAACCCGGATCGGATTGGTCCGGGTCAGACCCAAGCCGGAACCAGGGTGGATCCGGGTTTTAAATCCAAAACCTGGGTCTACAATCTGGAACTCGGTTTTTTTTTTTTTTCTCTTCTCTCTCTGTGTTGAGTTTTCTTTTTCCTTGGGAAAATGTAAAGCCCCTTCGGGCATTTGACTCATTGCCAAGTTTGTTCGCTGGACCAACTAATAATAATAAAGTGTTAAAGTGTGAACGTAAGCCACTTTTCAACGTTTCTATCTTTGCATGTTTAGAGCTCTTTCTTCTTTTCAATTCATTCAAGTGACAGGTTGGTCCTTTCATGGCTAAGTTTGAGCTGAATGAGCATGGCTAGCTCTCCCATAACCTGACGTGGTTGAACTTGAAGGCCACAGTTGATTAAATAATTTTATAAATTAATTATTTAAATACAAGGATATTTAGAATTGGAAACATTAGTTTTTAAGATGAAAAATATATTAAAGATAGAGAGAGGCCGGACAAAAAAAAAAAAAGGAAGAAGAAGAAGAAGAAAAGTACCGGATTGTAAATCCGGGTTCCAAAATTTAAACTCGGGTGTACTCGGGTTTTGCAACCCGGGTTCCAGCCTGGAACCGAAATCCAGTTTCCCGAGTTCCGGACCAGGCCGGAAAAAAATCTGGCCCGGATGAACAGGCCTATTGTGAAATACAGAGGATTACAGAAAGGGAAGGGGCTGTGACGGTGGGTTATGCGACGGAGGTGCTGCGACGGTGGGACTAGAGAGGGGAGGAAAATATTGCGAGTTGCGACAGCTAGGGTTGAGGGAGTGAGAATGGGCGGGATTCGGGAGGGCTCTTAGAAAAGTCATGGGGCTGTGTTGAAATGGCGCCGTTTGAATTCAAAATAACCCTAAACGGTGTTGTTTCAACATAAGAGTTTTTATAAATTAAAAAAAAAAAAAACTACACAACTCAGTTTTTTTTTAGAGGCCACTAGATCGTCCAATTTAACGCTACATGGTGCCGTTTGTTTAACTAGTTAGAAGACAAATCTTTTTTCTTTTAGTCTTTTTGGCACATAATTTAATAAATAAATTATTATACAACTTAGGTGAAAATTACATAATTAATTATTCAATTATTATACTTTAATTAGATCATAGATGTAGATATTAGTAATTAGTTAATGGTAATAGGTTAGTTAATTGATATAATAGATTAATTAATTGATAGCATATTTGTAATTAAATAGTTAATGCTTGCTTGCAACTTAGGTATCTTAAAAAAATTACTTAATTACTTTAATTAAATGTAAATAATAGAGTATGTATGATGTATTTACTATTTACATATATGACATAAATTATCACATTATTTAATATATTAAATTATAAAAAATATTTTTTAATAATATATATAATTCAATTCGGTCTGAAATTTGTAGACATCGAGACTGGACCAAATTTCATCGGTCCACATATTTTGGAATCGAAACCAACCAATCCAGAATTCGGTCTGGTCCGGTCGTAACCAAAAATTTCGGTCTAGTCAGTTTTGCTGGTCTGGACCAAATTATGTGCAGCCCTACTCGAAACCATTTGAGCGTGTTTTTTTGTTAAGGAGTTACCACTTAGCTCACTCGAACGGTCATGGATTGTTGTAAAAACCCCAAACCTTGAAACTTATTTTTTCTTGGTAGGTCAAAATCTTGATGTTCTACTACATTCTTGTGATTTTGTAACCTTTAATGTTGGCTTGGGTATTTCTTTTAATTTGCAAAAAAAGATGGAAATCAGGAGGTGAAGATTTTTCTGAGAAGTGTCCAAAGAGGGAGTTTCGAAGGAGAGAGTATTTGCTTGGAGAGAGAGAGATCATATTTTAGAGAGAGAGAGAGAGAGAGACGAGGGTGGTGGGCGAGCAGGCGACGGGGTGGGGGGAGGGAGAAGGGGGAAGGGATATGTGAAAAGAATTTAATCACTTGTATGCGGGTGTACCATCTATTTTGCTGCAACTTTTACCTGGCAGCTTGTCATTCACTGGTGTAAAAAAAGAAAACACTCGACCGGCCTGGTGACACTCCCTAAGTTATAATGTCCTCAATCATTAATTAAGATATGAGTATAAATTAGACTGATTACAAATGAGTGACTAGACCTGATCATATCTTGATAACAAAAATAGAGAGAAAATTGTGACTTTTGTTTCGAATTTACAAGTGGATCAATTGTTTTTTTTTTTTAAATGCATTAGGATATTTTATTAATGTAAGTAAATAGGTATAACCCAAGTATATAGGAAGTATACAAGCAGAAATATCTAAATACAAGTGGAAATACCTAAATACAAACTAGCTAGGGACTAGAAATTAGGAAAGACTAAAAGAAAATCATTAAAATTATCCCCATTCAATACAAGTACTTTTGTCCAAATTAAAGACACAGATCGAAAGAAAACTTCTAAGTTCTCCGAATTACGAGCGCTCTCTATCGACCTCGAAACAATGCTCATTCTTTTTCAGCGATAGGTACGTACCATATCAAACTGCATAAAGGAGTCATTTTCTAAATAGCAGCATGCAATGCGATGACTACCATAAATCCTTTCTAACAAGCCAAGATAAGATCCACCAGTACTCTTGGATATCCGATCGATCTGCTGAAAATCTCGTCCCAATTACAAGTCTTTGCCACCTCAAAAACAAATGATCTACCGACAATTAAGCTGTGGGTCAATTGATCATGTTAGCTATTATTTTTTTTTAATGTAGTATTAAATGATTAAAAAATTTATTTCGTGTTTTTAATATATATATATATATATATATCTCAGTGATAGGGGATGAAAAGTTTACAATTTTAAGACGGATCAGTAATATTTTTCCCCTCTCTAATTGTATCGCGGCATGGGAAGAGATCATAATATTACAGCAACAGCCCGCGCATTTAATTATTTCCTAAGCTGGAACGTACATCAGATCTCTCGTATGGAAGATTGAAGAAGAACTTGCAAGCAATTTTGCAACAGGTTCCTTTAGAACTATAATTTCTGCACTTTTTGCCTGATTCAATTAGATAAGTACTATGGTTTGACCAAAGAATAAGATCGAGTAGGTCAATATTAACAATAATTGTGAAGCTTTCGATGCTGCAAATAGTATTAGTTTGATTAACGCATGTTGGTGGTAATTATATATTCACATATATACTCAGAAAAAATCATTTGATATATGGTATTGTATCTGTATCTAACTTTTCAGGGGTTTCTATGTTGGTACATCCTCGCTAGAAGAAAGTCTCAGCATCGAACAATGCTGCACTTTCCGCGGCAGCTTCTCCAAATTAGATATCAATTCAAGCAAAATCTTGTGGCAGACATTTATGTTGCCTGATAACAACGGCAAGACTGGAGAGTATGCTGCGGCTGCTAGTTGGGGAAGCAGCCCATCCATTGATGTTCTAAGAAACCACGTCTACATTGCCTCTGGGAACTTGTACTCAGCTCCCTTGAATGTGACCCAATGTCAGGAAAGGGAGAACAATCAAACAGTACCAACTCACACAGATGAGTGTTTCGAGCCCGATAATCACTCAGACTCAATCCTGGCACTTGATCTAGAGTACTCTAGCAAGATAAAATGGTTTCACCAACTAGGAGGCTATGATGTATGGTTCTTTGCATGTAACAATCTTTCAACTCCTAATTGTCCTCCTGGTCCAAACCCAGATGCCGATTTCGGGGAGGCACCAATGATGCTGAGCATATATAGCCATAAAACTAAAGTAGATATTGTCGCAGCTGTTCAGAAAAGTGGATTTGCATGGGCTTTGGATCGCAACAATGGCAGCCTCATATGGTCCACAGTAAGTTTGCTTAATCTTAATTCCCGATCGAGTAAGAAAGAAATGCTTGGTACGTAGGTGAAATTGTATTTTTTGTTGGTTGCAGAAAGCTGTGGTATGTAGTAGGATTATAACGATTAATGGCTAGCAGTATATATATAGTGTAATGGTGTTTATGTTTGGCCATAAGTGAGGGTTTTTTTTATTAACTGAGGATTGTCCCTTTAAAAAGATCTATTTTTTTCACCATCTTCCTCAAGGTTTGGTAACAGGCCAGAGTCTACTATATATGTAGGAAGCTGGACCTGGTGGCATTACAGGAGGGGGTACATGGGGAGCAGCCAATGATAATGAAAGGGTCTACACCAACATTGCTAACTCAGAGAGCAAGAACTTCACTCTCAAACCATCCGGGAAAAACACAACCACTGGTGGATGGGTGGGACTCGATGCTCACACTGGCCAAATCTTATGGTCCACAGCCAACCCTAGTAATGCCTCCTCCAACGGCCCTGTTACCGTAGCCAATGATGTGCTCTTTGCCGGATCCACATGAGATCCAAAAGGACCCATATATATATGCCATGAATGCCAAAACTGCATGGAGAAGTTCTATGGTCTTATAAAACAGGAGCAACAGTGTACGGCGGCATGTCGGTGAGCGATGGATGTGTGTATGTTGGCAACGGATACAAGTCTGGCTTAGGTTCTTTTACGCTCCATCCTTCACCGCCGGAACTTCACTCTTTGCGTTTTGCCTCTAACCATGAATGCCGCGGCTGGCCATCCAGTAAATATATAGACATATGGTGAAATTACTAAGCGGAGACAATAAATTAAAACCTGTTATTTTTTCAGTCCGGTCCAGGCCAAAAATAAAAGGTTCAACTATGTCTGATCATGAACGTGACCTAGTCGAACTACTTCATCATTCATCAACCTTTAATTTTAAGCCCTTGTTATATATTCTTCTTTCGATTTCCCTCGATCGATATGAATTTATATATTTATTTTTGTGTAATCTTTTATATTTCTCGTTTAGAAATATTGACTAGCTAGCTGGCCGGATACTGGATTGGTGCAACTCACCTTATTATCACCTGGCGGCCTGCCTGATATTGCTTTCATATATATGCTAATATTCTTATTTTTATTTTCCTCATTTTATGTCAAAATCCTAATGCAACATTAGAGCATATATATATATATATATGTCACCTAACTACTTCAACCATTGATCTCCACAATTGCATAAAGAGGTTTCGCCAAAGAGAAAAAGATCTCAAATATTTCATTCTTTGTAGGAAATAATTGGCAGGAAATAAACATTTTTCTCGTAGTGATTCTCAAATATTTCATTCAAAAACATCACTCAAACATAAAATATTCTTCAATTTTAAATATTCAACTTTTTCATTTAATCGTTAAGAGCACTGACATTAGACTAGTCAAATGCCAGTAAAATCTAAAATATAGCTAAGTTTTGTATAAATGACCTGCATTAGTAGTAGTTGATGCCCAGAGTTACATACTAAATTACCTTTTTGTGGACTTTTGATGTTGGAATGGGGTCTTATATTGATATATGTTATGTTATAGTTTTCTGATTATGGATTAAGAAAGAACCCACTTTTTTATTTTAAGATCTGTTTTGGAACTTTTATTTACTTTGTTTTTTAAATGTTTGTTGTATGTTTTTCTGCATTTTTGTGTTTTTCCTCTTGCCGAGACCATGTGAATCGGAAAGCCAAGTTGCAGAAGCATGGATCACTGTAGAAAGCACTTCTTCTGTAAATCCG
>QEOT01007396.1:0-20128 GCA_003123785.1 Pterocarya stenoptera | reverse complement strand
CAACTTAATTTTCATGAATCTACTCCAAGTTTGAGTGCATGTACTTATGATCAGATGATAGTGCACGTAGCACCCTCACTAGTGTGTGTATATATATATAGTAAAATAATAACGACGGCATGTCCAATTCTTCAAAGTAACTATCATCACGCAACAAATGTTGAAAATGTAATTGACAAATCTTACTGTCTCTCTTTTGGACGTAAGCAATAGTTGACTTTTGCCATTCGGATCGCATTTCGATGCGATGCCAAGAATACATATATACTTTAATTTTAAATGACAATGACTCTTTTCCCAATTGTACACCCTCCCTTATTCTGAATTTAGCCTAGGTGAGGAAGATTAGGAATTTAAAATTAATTACTTCAATATTTGACAATTTCTTCACCAATAATTGAGTTTATGTACTCATGTTTAGTAATTACATGCGTGGAATTTGGATCACTTGATCATTTCGCATAATCGCATTCAGACAGATCAGTGACGTTGAATCAGTGGCGGCCTTTGTACTCCGATAAATAAATGACTCCCCAAATCCATATACCATAACAAATTTTGAATCATATTGATCAATGGCGTCTCACAGACGATTTGTCTTTCTCGTTTGCATGTTGTTTCTTCTTAACTTCAATGCCATTACTGCAGGTTCCCATGTAAATCTCTCTCTCTCTCTCAAACGCACACGTGCATAACTGACAAAATGTTGATGCCGCAGAAGTAATTAATTTCGTAAGTTTAATTAATTTGTGGTTGGTTTCAGTGGCATGGTCAAGGAAAGGCAATACAAAGCTGGTTGAATCACGGCGGGGATTTGTATAATAGAAGATATGCTGACAAGGAAACAAGGATCAGCCCTGAAACTGTTTCCAAGCTACGACTGAAGTGGAAATTCTATGCCGGCACAGATATTACTGCAACACCCGCAATTTTCAACGGTACCCTTTATTTCCCAAGCTGGAACGGATACATCTACGCCATCAAATCGTCTGATGGATCTCTTATATGGAAGCAGAACTTGCAAAAGTTAACAGGCCTTAACGCAACGGGGTTTGTAACTAATGCCAATTGGACAGCATCAAGATCAACGCCAACGGTAGCCTATGATCGTGACCTTCTCGTCGTTGGAATCTATGGTCCTGCAGTTGTTATCGCCGTTAAAAGGTCAACTGGGGAGCTTCTTTGGTCAACCCAGCTTGACAACCATGCTGCAGGAGTTATCACCATGTCCGGAACTTATTACAAAGGGTTAGCCAATCACAACCAGTACTTAATTATTTACCTGATGACTTAATTCCTAGATCTAACGTTGCATGCAGTTTTGCAACAGGTTAGAATAACTCTAGAATTATAAGTCTGATCACTAATTTGATTTTGCATTTTGCAATTTTGTCTGATTCAATTAGCTAGATAAGTTAAGTTTGACCAAAGAATTTGATCGATTAGGTCAATATGTAATAATGGTTGTGAGGCAACAAATGCTGCAAATAAAGTCAAGCTAGCGCATATAATATTTAGTAAAATTCACTACTTTGATATTTGATCTTAGATATCTATATATATATATATATTTAAGAAAGAGGACGGTACCCTAATCTTAGATATCTATATATTTGATTTTGTAGGGGCTTCTATGTTGGTACATCTTCACTAGAAGAAGGTCTCAGCGTCGAACAATGCTGCACCTTTCGTGGTAGATTTTACAAATTAAATATCAATTCAGGCAAAGTCTTGTGGCAGACATTTATGTTGCCTGATAACAACGGCAAGACTGGAGAGTATGCTGGGGCTGCTATTTGGGGAAGCAGCCCAGCCATTGATGTTCTAAGAAACCACGTCTACATTGCCACTGGGAACTTGTACTCAGCTCCCTTGAATGTGACCCAATGTCAAGAAAGGGAGAACAATCAAACAGTACCAACACACCCCGATGAGTGCGTCGAGCCAGATAACCACTCAGACTCAATCCTGGCGCTTGATCTAGACTCTGGCAAGATTAAATGGTTTCACCAACTAGGAGGCTATGATGTATGGTTCTTAGCATGTAACGATCTTTCAACTCCTAATTGTCCACCTGGTCCAAACCCAGATGCCGATTTTGGGGAAGCACCAATGATGCTAAGCATATATAGCAATAAAACCAAAGTAGATATTGTCGCTGCCGTTCAAAAAAGTGGATTTGCATGGGCTTTGGATCGCAATAATGGCGACCTCATATGGTCCACAGTAAGTTTACTTGATCTTAAATATTCTTGAGTAAGATGAAAATACATCTTGTCGTTGACTTAGGAAGGAACAGAAACCTAGTGACACATTCACGTCTGTTCACATCTTTCGCTTAATCTTATGAGTGAACAATGACAAGATCTTGCAGAATCACGCACGCAATATCCTACAAAAGTAAGATGAATTAGATCTTGAACTGTATCTAGGTTTGCTAAAATGCCAGCGTCTTTTATATTTGTAGGAAGCTGGACCTGGTGGCATTACGGGAGGGGGAACCTGGGGAGCAGCCACTGATACTAAAAGGGTCTACACCAACATTGCCAACTCAGAGAGCAAGAACTTCACTCTCAAACCATCTGAGAAAAATACAACCGCTGGTGGATGGGTGGGACTCGATGCTCACACTGGCCAAATCCTATGGTCAACAGCAAACCCTAGCAATGCCACCTCAAACGGTCCCGTTACCGTGGTGAATGATTTGCTCTTTGCCGGGTCCACTGATCCAAAAGGACCCATATATGCAATGGATGCCAAAACTGGAGAAATTCTATGGTCTTACGAAACTGGTGCAACAGTGTTTGGTGGTATGTCGGTGAGCGATGGATGTGTGTATGTTGGCAACGGATACACGTTTGGCATAGGTTCTTTTAGCCCATCCTACACCGCTGGAACGTCACTCTTTGCCGTTTGCCTCTTATGAATGCTCATCGATCGAGTAAATATATAGCTAGACATATATACTCAATAAAATAAGCTGATCAGGCATAAAATAATAAAAAGACCTATTAATTTCAATAATACTCCGGTCTAGCCCAAAAAGAAAAAGGTGAACTATTTATCATGATCATGTAGTCGATCGGTATATGCTTAATTAGTTACTCAGCTTTTAATTTTAAAGTCCTAATTATTCTCCTTTGGTAATCAATATCACCGTGTGGACATATATATAATATATATTATATGTATCCATCAATATCTAACATGGATTTTTCCCTTACCAAAGCATGATAAGACTCCGAGAATACCGCATTGCCACTAGAACACTTGTAAGAAGCTGTAATTAAAAATCCTTTCACAGCTGTCCAACTAATTACAACACCAATGACATGGGTTTTAATATTTTTATCGATTTATTACTGACATCGAACTGATTATTCTGTAGGCTAGTTTCAATAAATAATTTACAGGAAATGAAGACAAGCGAAAGGCCCAAAACTAAGAGAAAACGACTCTGATATTCAATTCAAAATTGTCAAAATCCAAGAAATGGTCAAATCTGTAGAGGAATAATCTCACATTGTCTGTGGACAAGGTTTTAAGCATGTTTATAAAGAATGAGCAATCCTCTATTGGAAAATCGATTTTATGAGATGAGTTAGGCCTAGGAATTTCTTCATGGTATTAGAGCCTGCCACAGGACGAATGAGGTCCACACTACTTACCAGTGACAAGGACAAAAAAAAAATATTGGCCTGCACGTGAGGGAGAGTGTTGAAGAATAATCTCACATTACCAGTGGACAAAGTCTTAGGCATGTTTATAAGGAATGAACAATCCTCTCTTGGAGAACTGGTTTTATGAGATGAGTTAGGCGTATAAATTTCTTCAAAATCAACCTACAAGCCAGGTTGTAATAGCTTAAAATGGACTGTACCATATCAGAATTTTACCAAAACTAGCAAAATCTCAATAATCGCACCAAAAGTAAATACTTAATAAAAGAAGTAATCTGCTAAAAATCTGGTCCAAATCAGGTTAAGAATCACTTTCTAAAAGATAAATAAAATATTACCCTAAAAGACAAAAGAAATAACTAAAAATAGCGATTCAAAGGGAAAGGAATGGATTTTGGCCTAAAAAAAGATGCACACCGTTTCGTGAGCACGACGACATGCGTGCCGAAAAGTGCTTTTCGAAAGAGGGTCATATGTGCGATTTTAATACCTGTAGTTAAAGTTATAGTCAAAATATCAAAACATGCCCAAAACTGCCTCAATCAAGAAAAGATCACGATTTTCTATCATATCATCTTTGTACTGATCTGCCACTTCAAGGTATTTCAATACAGTCAATATGCAATCTGATAACTCAGCATCAATTACAGACCCTAGTTCATGTGTAGCCCAAAACAGATGATGATCAACAAACTTTATACGTACGTATACCAACCGCATATTATATATATATATATATATATCTAAGTATAAGACATAACTTTCTTCAATAATTATTCTTTTTCGTTGATCACTTGTAATGCCCTTATACGTGAAGTGGAGAGCTTACTTTATTTGGATGTCAAGGTATTCTCAATATCTTACTATTAATCATTATTTTAAGATTATTTTTTTATCTATTTTTTATTATTATTTAATATTTTTTTATTAATTAATATCACATAATACCTCACAATACCTCACTGCCCAGTCGCACCTGACTTCATGATTGCAGACTTAAATGGCGCCCCTTAATTAATTAGGAGTTTGGACTTTGGATAACTATCTTTACCCTTGCATGCGCCTTTCAAGTTGCGAGATCATATGTAGTCTTCCATGATTTATAGGCGGGAAAGTCGATTGGAATGAGGTCAACGAATAGAACACTACTTTTGGGTTCTAGCTAGCTAGCAGGTTTCAGTCAAGGTACTGATATCTTATATTATATATAAGCCACTATCATTGCAGAAGGCCGGGCTTTAATAGCCTGGGGATATTTTGTGGAAGCAATTTCATGGCACCTCCAGGATTCTACCGCAAGCTTTTCCTCCTCCTCTGCATATTCAGTCCACTCACCTTCGGCGCCGTGAATGCAGGTTCAGATGTAAGCCTCTCTCTCTCACTCTCTCAGGCACGCACACAAGCAGAAGCATTCTTCTTCTGTGACCAAAAATAATATATAAGGTTTTGCAAATGGCTACTGGTTTTAGGGGCATGTTAAGAAACACAAGGTTTCACTAGACTGGACAAACCATGGCGGAGATTTGTACAATAGAAGATATGCCAACAAGGAGACCAAGATCAGCCCTGCAACTGTCTCCAATCTACGTTTGAAGTGGGAATTTTATGCTGGAGGTGATATAACTGCAACACCAGCTGTTTTTAATGGCACCCTTTACTTCCCAAGCTGGAATGGATACATATATGCAGTTAAAGCGTCAGATGGGTCCCTTGTTTGGAAGAAAAACTTGCAGAAACTAACTGGCTTTAACAACACTGGTTTCCTTCTCAATGTCAACTCAACTGTTTCCAGATCAGCACCGACTGTTGCCGGTAACCTCATCATTTTCGGGATCTATGGCCCTGCTGTTGTCATTGCTGTCAAGCGGTCAACGGGGAAGCTTGTGTGGTCAACCCGGTTAGATAATCACAACAGAAGTTCGATTACCATGTCTGGAACCTACTACAAGGGGTTAGTAATTGTTAAGATTAGTGCTTAATTATTAATTATACTTGAAATAACTTACGTTTTTCTCACTTCCCACCATAACATGAGTCTTAGCGCACTGCCATTTTGCATGAAGATCATTTAGATTTCACTAATTTCTCAATAATAAGAATGCCAGTGGGGTTTTTTTCCCGTCACTTTCTAGGGAAAAAGAAAAACTCATTGCCATTTGTAATAGCGAGTAATGAAATCTAAATCCATAAGTTGGTCAATGGTGTTTCTTGAAAACTAGGTGAATTAGGAAACAATTTAAAGTATGATCAAGTGGCCGTCCATGGCTGCCCATGACTGCAGTAGCAGAAAGAGGAAAAATACATTTTCTTAACGCCTAGTTGATGTTTTAAAATGTAAAGGCGCGCATGACTGTGATCTCCAGTTGGTCACGAGATTATTCTATTATAGTATGCAGAAGTACTGGGACAGCATGTGGGCTACTAACATTGAACTAACTTGCCAAAGAAATCCATGCTAAATTCTTTCCCTTTCGGGACACGAAGCCAGGTCTGACTGGCCACGAGAATACTGTCATAAAAAACATCTGTATCGATAAGATCATACATAAAGTAGATCATATATGTAGTTTGATATTCATAAAATTTAAATGCTCAACTTAAGTGTAGCTTCTGGGTAAAGATCCTGAATTTGATCCAAACTCTGAACTTCACTTCTCATTTAATTAAATTGATTTTTAAGGGGTGCTTAATAATTATTTAGCTACTAGTTTTAATTGGATGATCACATAGCATTCAGAAACTTACCAGAAAGTTGAAATCCACTGTCGCATACAAAACCACAAATTCGCAGAGATGATTGTTTTTGCACTTAAGTACGGCATGGATCCCATCCGTTAATTCATTTCCGTTGCGTTTTAAATTTCAAAAGATTCAAGCTATCCCTGCAATAAATTGATTCCCAAGTAATTTTTGAAGAGGAAGTCCTTATATTATCGCATTTTCATATATCGATCCCTCGTATAGCATGCAGGAAAGTTTTCAGGATTGATGTACCAAACTAACACGATAATTTATAGTTACATTTTCTGTAGATCATGAGTTGTTTGTTGAGGTAGCTAGTCTCTTTTGTTTTTGTTGATTTTCACAGGGGTTTCTATGTTGGGACATCCTCACTAGAAGAAGGTGTCAGCGTGGAGCTATGCTGCACATTTCGTGGCAGCCTCTCCAAACTAGACGTCCGAACTGGTGCAATCTTGTGGCAGACGTTCATGCTGCCCAACAACTTCGGTAAAACCGGGGAGTATGCCGGAGCAGCTATTTGGGGAAGCAGCCCCTCGATTGACATTCTCAGAAACCTGGTCTATATTGCCACCGGAAACCTATACTCTGCTCCTGCTAATGTACTTGAGTGCCAGGAGAGGGAGAATAACCAGACAGTACCTACATCTCCAGACAAGTGTATTGAGCCTGATAACCATTCAAATTCAATACTAGCCCTTGATTTGGACTCCGGAAAGATCAAATGGTATAAGCAACTAGGAGGTTATGATGTATGGTTTGGTGCATGCAACTGGCATTTAGATCCTCGATGCCCACCTGGTCCAAGTCCAGATGCTGATTTCGCTGAAGCACCAATGATGTTAAGTATATATGTCAATAGAACTAAGCATGATGTTGTTGTGGCTGTCCAAAAAAGTGGGTTTGCATGGGCTTTAGAGCGTGATCATGGAAGCCTAGTATGGTCTAAGGTAGGTTTTCTAGCTTCTTCCTATATTACATATGATGACACGTGCATGATCGTATAATTTGACCACTCCGATATAGGAAGCTGGACCAGGAGGCCTGGGAGGAGGAGGTATGTGGGGTGCAGCAACTGATGAAAGGAGGATCTACACTAACATTGCCAACAGTCAGCACAAAAACTTCACTCTTAAACCATCCGAGAACACCACAATTTCTGGCGGATGGGTGGCAATGGAAGCTCGTAATGGCAATATCCTGTGGTCGACAGCCAATCCAAATAATGCTACAGCCCCTGGCCCTGTTACGGTGGCTAACGGTGTACTTTTTGCTGGATCCACGTATCGACAAGGACCCATATATGCAATGGATGCAAAGACGGGGAAGATTCTTTGGTCAAATGACACTGGAGCCACCGTTTACGGTGGCATATCGGTGAGCAATGGATGCATTTACCTTGGCAATGGTTACAAGGTAACTCTGGGATATGTTAACAAGAATTATACGGCTGGAACCTCACTCTATTCCTACTGTGTACAATAATTTTTCCTTTCTGCCCCAAAATCTGGGGAGAGAAGTCATTTATCAGTTAATATCTGATGCATGACTCACCCCAACTCCCATCTCTCTTAGCTTCTAGATTTCAAAGACTTGTTCTCTTTCTTCTTCTTGTTATTTGGATATACGTGTACTTGATGCATGATTTTTATTGAAAATAAAAGGAGACCAATGAGTTTGAAATTTACATGTTATGCCCATTTTGTATGTTGGCTTGAACTTCCCAGTGTCCAAGTTGATGGTTTTTCTAACATGTCCAATGAAACTAAAAATTTCACCTTACAATGGTAATCTTTCTGCTTAGGATTTCAAAATTTTTGTGAAGGGATGTGAAGAACTGGACTGATCTTTTGGACAGCAAGTATAAAATCCTAGATGTTTCCTATATCTTCACCCTCCCTCAACATTTCAGAGAACCCGAAGCTTTCCTAGATTGTCACAGCTTAATTGTGCAAAACTCAAGACAGAGAAAATTTGCTTCCTAATTCACCTAGTTGAGCATCAGATTAACTCAGCCCATTTTTCTTCAGGCAAACAAATTTACTAAATTGAGGAGCCAAAATTTCAAAAAGGAAGATGAATATTATGAAAAGAAACTGGGAAAATTTCTAGAGCAAATAAAGGAAAGCAGAAATTTTACACTGTAGAATTGGATTGGGGATAAGAAAATTTATACTAGGAATATTTCAAGAAATCCATTCCAAGATATTCATGCAGTGCATAATGTGCTATCACGCTCTGTCAATCTACGAATAACCAACAAAGGATAAATCTAACAAGCTAAACACTTTTAACTTTCATAGAGATACTTCGGTTAAAAGCATAATTTGCTTACATCATAAAATCTATGGTGGAACAGAAAATTAAGAACAGAGCGTACTGTGAAACTAATTTAAGCCAACACATCTGCTAAAGTGCATGTATGTGACTTTACATTCAATTAAACACACAAAACACAAAGGAATACTAGAAAGGCTCTAGGACCATCGCGCACTGGTTTTTCACATAATTTTCTGATATCTCAAAGACAGCAATATACTCACCTTTTCCACCCTGCCCTTGCCATCTTATCTGAAATTTAAATCCACAACATAGTTAACATCATTCAGATATCCGCTAATACTTTCAGAAACAGAAAACCAGTATGCTAATGAAAAATTTTCGAATAAAAATCAGCAACCCCAGAAATAGAAAGAGCTGAGTGGCTTTTATGAAAAAATGCAAAAAGCAAAAAAAGAGAGGACATAATTTTCTCCTTCAAATTTGATAGAAGCTATTCTGTTGGCTTAAAACTTCCACGACAAAGTTAAGAGACATTTAAATTCAAGACAATAAACTGCCAAATATCGTTCAGCCCTTACAACAATGCACAAACAAGATATAAGTGATAAAAAATGGATACAATAGAGGTGCACATTGAAAACATATTTAGATTTTTATTTTTATTTTAGAAAAAAAATCTCACTATAATTAATCCAAGACAAAATAAGTATGAAAAAACTGCACTTCTTCCAGGTTCTTACCTCGACCATCTTTAGAGGATAATGGTGGTCTGTCAATTTTTCTTCCTCCTTTGCCATTCGCTTGAATTAGCCCCTGCACCTGGGGCGACATTATCAATTTACTAGTGTCTGAAGTTGGCAAAGAATGCCTCCTGGTGAAACCATTTTCAATCCCATCTTGTTCAAACTTCGGGGATCCTTGTGCTTTAAGTTTTGCCTTGGCAGACTCAGTTGCCGCCATATAGCTTGGCAAAGACAGAGTATTTTGTGAAACATTCTCTGAGTTTTGCTGTTTTGCTGGGAAAGACTTTCTTCTGCTTTGGTTCTCCTTGCTAGTTTGATCTTCCATTACAATTCGCTCCTCATTCACCATTGGGATGTTATCAATCTTTCCAACAGTTTCCAGAGGAAGTCGCTCACCAGTAGGGTCATCATGATGCAGCCTATTAACTATCTCATCCACTTGCAATGGTTTTGGAAGTATTTCTACCTCACGAAATTCAGTGTCTTTGGAAACTACAACTATTGGGTCATTTACTTTCTCAGAGAAGTTATCAACACTCTTCTGAGGAACATCAGATGCCTCGGAGCTTGACAACTTTCTCATATTTAACTTCGGCCTCTCAGTCACAGCTTCTGACTGATCAGGAGCTAGTGAAACTTTTCTCAAACTTCTTTTTACCCGCTGTAGCTCACTTTGAGAGTGTTCCTGCAATGATTGAGCTTGATGGACACTAGCTTTCCTAAGGTTGCGTCTGGACTTCTCACTCTCCAATGTTGGATGTAGTGAATTGTAAATTTTTTCGGTTGGGACCTTGCGTACACCTCGTTTTACCCTGATTGGTTCAATTTCTCCAGCCTGAATGCTGTCCTGCTGTCCATGAAACTTGGAGTTGGGAATGCCCTTTGGTTGTGGGAGTGGTCCCCAAAATTGAAACAACGACCAGCGTTCCAGCCAGTTCCAAGCAGAATTTGATTCATGTGGATTACAGCAGAGGTTCAAGGGCATAACAGTTGAAGATGAAGCAAGAAGCTACAATAAGAAACACTGAACAACATCAACTCCTACATCACAAGCTGTAATGAAACTCAGAGCATAAATAATAGATGAATATTTTATTGCTTTAACTGTTTGTTTTAATTTCTTATAGTTATTTTTTATATGAATATTTATAAATTAAGATTAAAAAGGCTCACTTAAACTCTACAGCTTGAGCTATATCTGGCAAGTGACCCAGCGTTACTAGGTCCCTATCAATTTGGAAGGAAAAGCAATGATAATAGTGTGAGGGCTTCTTTATTTCCTCACCAGTGCACATTTACGGTAGCTTATGTTACCTTTCCATATCATTGGTATGAAAAGGCTGAGAAGACAGTGGATTAAATAGTACACAGGAGATGATTATGATTCACGAAAACCTTTTTTTTTAAACAAGTGAATCTCGAAAACATATTATTTTGCATTTGCAAAGAATGTACTGACCATACAAAAATATGAAGATTATAAAGCATCTAAACAATAATTGATGCAGACCTTACAAATAAAAGCATATGCTAACAGCTTATCTGGCCTAGCAGTTGTATGTAATCCAAAAAGCTCACGCTGCAAAACATCCTGGCAAAGAGATTATCAGGTCCTACGCTGCATACAAACTCAGCAACAAATGAGCTTATCCAAGAAAATTAAAATTAAAATAAATGAATAATAAATAAAAAACATAAGAAACTGAAAGCATTTTTTACATTACGATCTTGAGATTAAAATGCCAGAAGGTAAGCATTTAAAGTGGGATATTAGATCGATTTCTTTGAGTTGAGTTGAATTTGTTTATGTTCCTGAAATTACTGAATAAAGATCACAAACAGACAGGGAAAAGATACATTAAGTTATCAGAAAAGAATACTCCATAAATTTACCATACACATCAATAAATGTAATTTCAGAATTCTTCTATTATGAGCACAATACCAAGGGATGCATACAGCCTACCCCGACTAATTGGAATTACAGCTTCATTGAGTTAAGCTGAGTAGTATGAATATGCTGGAAAAAAATCAATAACATGAGCAATTGAAAACCAGGAAACTCTTCCAGATCATATGGAAATCTAGAAAAACCAGTGGCAGGTAAAATGGAACCAATTTAGGTGTCATTTGAAAACTTACCAGACTGCACTTTTTCTGCACTTCAAGCCCACAAACAGAAAGCCTGACTCTTCGACCACGAACAAGCGCCTGCAATTTTACAATTCCCTGCAGGCAGCGTAAAGTTGTGACAGCCTGTCTCCTAACCAAGTGCCCACGAATAAGTGCTTGCAGCTTTATGATGCCCTTGAGAGCACGAAATGCCCGGCGAGCCTTCACGGATAATTATGCTCAAATTAGATCAGTTAAAGCTAACAGCATAAATCTAACTTCAAGCAGGGATAAAAAAAGATTGCAAGAGAAAATCTATGAGTGTGTTACAGAGACAGATAATGAGAACTCAATTTTTCTTAAACTATTATGTAACCAAAAAAATTATCTCACAACAAATCATGCCTCTACTTAGAAAACCGAGTGTCACAATAACTTGTGCACGTGGGTGCACACTGAAAACATGCTTCAAGAACATACACACACGTACATGTCAAGAACTGAAATTAAATCCTAATACAACAGAATTCCCAGACAAATCCGCAATAATAATCTTCCCCCCCCCCCGCCTCCATTCCGCCCAAACCCCTAAAACACTAACTAGAGAAACAAAAATTAATGCAGTCACACACACAAACATTTTTTTTTCTGTTTCTCAAACCTAGGAACACTTCAAAAGTTTATGCATTTGGCGTTTGTATCTCAATTTTCAAATCATGATTGTTCTTAATATACCTCGGTAGTAATGATATCACATTGCATCATTATTTTTTTCACTTGGTTTTCACCAAGATATGATTCTCAAGATGGTTTTTGAAGTTCTTTGACCATGATTTTGATCATGACACATTACAATTTTAACCAATAGCAAACAAATATTGAACGCCATCTATTCAAACTATAAAATTTGATTAAAAAGTAATAGAAGTGACCTGAACGATCAAAAGAAAGTAGCTTAAACACCCTAATATATTATTAAAAGAATGTGCATGCATTCAAAAGATGAGGCATATAATGCATCAAAGGACCACAGAGACAAGTCCCAGGAAGAACTGCAGATTAGCTTCAAACTCCTGTTCATGTAACAAACAATGGTGATACTCATTTATATTTCATGCAAGAAACCATTACCAAATATCCTCTAAAAGCTGCCTGTGCCTTCATAGCAGCTTGCTCAAGCCTGGTAACCTCAGCACTGTCAAGTGGATCCAACCCAAAGGTTCCTTCTGTAGGTGCACCTAGCTTTCCAGGCAATGACACAACGCCTACATCCTTTTCTGATTTTTCTTCAATTCTGGTAGTGGCATGAAGTACCACATCTGAGATTACAGAGGGATTTGCTGCCAAATCACCAGACACTGCCTTGCAGGCAACGGTTGCCTCTTTATCTGTTGCAGATTTCTTCACATGCGATGAGGTTTACAAGTTAAGAGTGTTCCAAAGTACATATTGCTTAGAGTACATCAAAGACCAAATTAACATTATTAGCAACATTTTGAAAATGTATAAGCAGCGATAGAGTGACATGTAACAGACAAAATATAGACTACATTTTATATCCACTAATTGGGAAAGGGGTGTGAAACTCACTGTGAGAGGATTGATGTGGCATCAAACTTCAAGTATGAAAGAAACAGAAATAGGATGAAAGATAATACCAATACATAATGCAAACCTCACATAAACTTCTAAACTTCAAACCAACAATCAGAAATAGGATATGGTTGCAAGACATTCATACTTAGCTAATTGAACCTCCAGATGGGCTAAAACCCGCATTCAATAACTATGCCTTTTAGATAATGTAACAGATCTCAAATCGTCCCAAGGCATGAGATCTTAAACTGTATGGTGTTGTGGCATCACAAGGATGATGTCTAAAAATCATGAAGTTCATGGTCCAAGAACAAATAACATGTAATGAAGTGTTGTTCTAACATGTATGATGCTTCACATACAACCTCTCATACCGGTAACCAATATGATGGCCCTACAAAGACAGGATACGTCAAAGGATGCACACAAGCATGGATGCAGAGAGACAGAGAGAGTCAGATCACAATGGATAGCAATGGAATACTACAAGGCAATAATTAAACACCTTCAGAAAGCTAGATTTCGATGGTTTCTTCCCAAAAAGTATGGTTTTGATCCACTTTCCTGGAGATCTTCCCATTGCAACAAGGCCTGTATCAAATAAACCGAACCTGTATTTCTAGTCCTGCATGGTTTGCACAAGTTAAAGCTCAAAATACATATCCACGAGGGAAACAATTACAAGATACAAGTTTTACGCTGAACCAAAAAATTAAAAAATCGGAAATTATGTCATGGCTCCCAATCTAATCCAAGCGGTCGGTACAAGACCCCACATAGCCTCACCAGAAGACGAAAACACAAAAATTCCTTACCTCACACTATAAAGAGCCCATCTTGAAAATGAGAACTTTCAACACAAAGCTGTAACCGCAATTCACTTATATTCGCATTCAAAAAGTAACATTCGAATAAATTAAACCTTTGAAAACAAATTACTGCAAACATAAATGCAAAATAAAGATTCTTTCGCAGTCTAATTCACCCTACCCCCCAACACAAAATTAAAGAAAAAAAAAAGGCAATTCACCGACCCAGACTCCACCACGTAAACACCATACAAGCGCTAGAATTAGCCTGGGAAGAACAGCGCTCACAAACAAAGACAGAAAACAATATAACAATCAACATAAAACGCAGAGACTAAACTCTCATATCCAACAAATGAATATTGATTGAACCCACCAAACTCTGAAACAAAATAACATCAGCACAAACCAATACTTTGCCACGTACATGTATACTTTCTTTCTGTGAGTTTCCACATAAGTGCATACGCAGTCATGACTCATGTTACTACATAGAGTTTATCGACAG
The DNA here is from genome assembly GCA_003123785.1 of Pterocarya stenoptera. Classification (NCBI taxonomy): domain Eukaryota; kingdom Viridiplantae; phylum Streptophyta; class Magnoliopsida; order Fagales; family Juglandaceae; genus Pterocarya; species Pterocarya stenoptera. Next base: position 5,658 of record QEOT01007396.1, on the reverse strand, counting down.
ATGCATGGAAAGCAAAATCAAAGTGGTTACGATAAATGAGGCTCGTGTCCGAGACGCACCTGAGAAACAGAGAACGGTAACGGTTAGAGAAATGGAATGGTTCAGAAAATGTTTGTACAGAGAAAGGAGAGTATATGTAGAAAGAGACACACTCTCTCTCTCTCTCTCTCTCTCTCTCTCTCTCTCTCGCTCTGCGTTTCAACTTTCTTAGCGAAGTGAAATTTTTCTCCTTTATTTTGGTTAAAAAAAAAAAAAAAGTGGGTAAATAAAGCTGTAGCAGAATATATCAAACCTATGATATTCTTCCATCATTACCTCGTTCTTGATTAAAAGTATAAAAATTCAAGTAGCATTAAATTATGAAACTTATATTGATTGACATAATGACAAGATAATGTTGTAATTTTTAATGGGATCAACTTGGATTAAGTTCCAACTACAATAGAATCCGATGAATCTGCATCCATCACTTATCTCTATATCCTAAATCATGATACTCGTGAACAATAATTAACCAGCAACAACTCAAACCGGTTCCAAGTTAATAATTGGTAGCGAATCTAACCATTGTTAATAGTTGCTTAGTTGATAGTAATAAATGAAATTCTCAAGGAAGTAGACGGTTTATCTTCAAGCCATTTCACTAGTCCAGTGGCTGAGATGGTTAATTGCCAAAGAGAGATGAGACAACCTTATAAATTATGCTTTCCGGACAGGGACCACATGGAAAAGTTTGATTTCTTCTTTTTTTTTTTTCTAGATAATCAGATTGCTTCATACCAACGAAAATGCACAAAAGAGGTAAGGATATCAAACAATCATACAGAATAACAAAAAAACAATACTTCAAAGGAAAAAAAATTAAAAATAATATAAATTGAATGGCGTGATCTTAATTAGTTCTCGAGAAGACAATTGTTGAAACAGTCCATTCATTATATTATTTTCAGTCATTAATTACAAATAGACATTTAGGCTAACTATGTATCCGAGATGGGTTGTTGGGATAACTCATTAAGATTTATGTATTTTCTAGAAAAGTAGGCATCTCTACCAAGAACAAGAAGAGCCACCGATTCCTTCAAAAAAAAAAAAAAAAGAAGAGCCACCGACAGCCTAAACAGCACAGATTTACCCACAAAGTTAATAGAGGAAGGTAATATGACAACCTTGAAGGACAAAGGTGGCCAAAGAATTAAACACTGAAGCAAACAAAATAGCTAGCTAGGTGGCAAATGGGGACAACCTGATTGTGACCATCTACCAAGTGCACCATGATGTCTACTTTAATTAGGCACCCACTCTAGAGCGGGTAGCGTTTTAATAGTGGTTTAAGATAATGTTATTTTGTTTCGCCAATGTGTAGGAATTGAAGCCCCAAAAGTCGCCTTTTTTATACGTAGGGGAGTAGAGTAGAGAGTGGTCAGTGGATAACATGGGTTTTGGGACGGCACGCATGATTCTTTTATTTCCTTGTCTTAACTTATGGCCAAGCAACCAATAATCCACCTCAGTCTTTTCTCCCAAAAAATAAAAAAATTCTGTCGGTCATGAAGCCGATTGACCAACGTATTGAGATTTTCCTCATATTAAATATAGTATTGATTTATAAGCATGTCATATCAATAACTATGAATTCAATAATATTTATATTTTAATAAATAATATTACATACAGTCATAGAATGTATAAACGTCGCATAATTTTTTAGATAAAAAGTGATATCCGTTATTAAAAAATTAATTTTTTTATGTAAATCCGTATTTATCTTTTTAAAAAAAAAAATACGTGACACTTGTACACTCTATAACTGAAAATATCATTTCTCTATTTAATTTATTTGTTTATGATCGTAACTATCTCACAACCATTATCATATTTACACACAACTCTGGATATAGGAGAATTCTTATATTCATTTCAGTTTCATCTAAAAAGGTTAAAATTCACACAAATTTTTTCTTAAGAGGACACAAAACTCATTATTTTTTCTCATCAAAAATATATTTTTTATTGGAGAGGAAATAAATGCATCAAACTCATTGGGCAAGATTATTAATGACCGAGAAATGATAAATAAGAGTTGTGGAGAGGGTATGAGCCCAACCCAACCAAAAGTTTTATTTGGGTCAAGTCCAGAGTCCCTACCGGCCCATATCACTGGCATACCCAAAACGAAACGTTGCCGTTCAATCTCAACAGCATCTGAGTTTAGCTTTGTCGCCACGAGAGGAGGGAGTGCTCGTTTCTCTTCCAGAGCTCCTAAACCCCCTCAAAATGGTTTCTCTGTGCAGAGCTTCAAAGACCCTAACGCCACTCAAATACCTATCTCTGGCACACACTCCCTCTAAATATGGCCCATTTTCATCGATATTCAAAAACAACCCGTTATGCACCAGACTAGATAACAAGCATTTTGGTTTGAGCCATGGATTCGCCTCTCAATCTCGCCAAAATAGCGAAGAGAATGCCATAGATTTGAGCCAGTACCCTTCCGAGAGGATCAGAAACTTTTCCATTATCGCGCACGTTGACCACGGCAAGTCTACGCTTGCTGACCGGCTTTTGGAGCTCACTGGGACCATTAAGAGGGGCCATGGTCAGCCTCAGTACCTCGACAAGTTGCAGGTATATGAAACTTTTACGAATTATTTGCGAAGAAACATGAATTGGGTTTTCGCTGGAATGTTTATTGCTCTGAGTATATCGTACTTTATCTATCATTGAAAAAGAGAAAAGAAAAAAATAGTACATGGTGCTTACTTTTGATGGGTGAAGTTTATGTTTTGCTTGCTTATAGAATATAAAATAAAAGAGGTTTATGATTTGTTTTTTCTTGGCATAATAGGTGTGTTTCGAAGCTCATAATTATTCTTTAGGTTGTTTTTTTTTTTTAAAGTAATTATTCGTTAGGTTGTAAGGATGATGAATCTGTCTTACGTAGCCAAAAGAATATATTGCTTCCATAGAGCAATAAAACAACCCATTAATAAGAAATACGTGGAAATCTTGGTTTTCTATAGGCTGCATATGCGAAATTTGTATCTGTAAAATATTGCGTGTCTTGAGTAGTTATGTAAGCTTGAGGTAATGTTGGCAAAAGACTCTTGTCGGTTTGTATTCAGTAATTGCAATACAGGCAATGTTGTATTACTTGATCTGTATTCTATTTGCTACTTATTTAGGAAATCTGGATTGTAATAGGTAGAGAGAGAACGGGGAATTACAGTAAAAGCTCAGACAGCAACCATGTTTTACAATCACAATTTTCATGGTACCAACACAAGTGATATGCAAGACCAAGCAAGTTTTCTACTAAATCTGATAGACACACCAGGTCATGTGGATTTCAGCTATGAAGTATCAAGATCCCTAGCAGCTTGCCAGGGTGTTCTTTTGGTTGTTGATGCTGCGCAAGGTGTTCAAGCGCAAACTGTTGCTAACTTTTATCTTGCTTTTGAATCCAACCTGACAATAATACCTGTCATAAATAAGATTGACCAGCCAACTGCCGATCCTGAACGGGTTAAAGCTCAGCTGAAATCAATGTTTGATCTTGACCCTATAGATGCTCTTTTAACATCTGCCAAAACGGGGCAGGGCCTGGAGCAAGTCCTTCCTGCAGTTATAGAGCGCATTCCTCCCCCTCCTGGGAAGAGTACTTCACCTTTGCGTATGCTTTTATTGGATTCGTATTATGATGAATACAAAGGAGTGATATGCCATGTTGCAGTTGTTGATGGTATGCTCAATAAGGGGGATAAGATTTCATCTGTAGCAACTGGCCAAGCTTATGAAGTTTTGGATGTTGGGATCATGCATCCTGAACTCACTCCCACTGGAGTCCTTCATACTGGACAAGTGGGATATGTTGTGAGTGGAATGCGTTCAACTAAAGAGGCTCGTGTTGGAGACACTCTTTATTATAGTCGAAGCATTGTAGAGCCACTTGCAGGTATATATATATATAGCTGTATTTTATTCCCTCTTTTTCTGTGTATGTGTTGAGGGTGTCTTTTCCTTTTTACATGCACTTCTTGTTGCTATTTGCAACTAGGCTGCACATTTTGAGAAGAATTGAACTGACAGATCCACAGGTCCACTATGGGCTAAACTGAAACCTTCACATAAGGGCTCACATTTTGAAGCCATAAGTGCATGCTGAGAAAACATGAACACATCCCTTAATGGCTGTGTCAGTTTTACACTTTGGTAGTCTTGTTTTCCGGGTCTTGACACCTTCCTTATGGATTTGTGCTTTTGTATGCTTCCGAAATGTAGGATTCAAGCCTGCAAAACATATGGTCTTCTCTGGTCTTTATCCGGCTGATGGATCTGATTTTGAAGCGCTCAATCATGCAATAGAGAGACTGACATGCAATGATGCTAGCGTCTCCATTACCAAAGAGAGTAGCACTGCACTAGGTCTGGGTTTTAGGTGTGGCATCCACTATTGAATGACTTGTTTCTTTTATTTTTTAAATGAAGATTATGCTCATACCATTTGAAATTTGAACTCTTTATAAGGAGTAAGTTTCTTGTGTGCATGCTGTATACTATCTGCAGGTGTGGTTTCTTAGGCTTACTTCACATGGATGTTTTCCATCAGCGGCTTGAACAGGTGATTTTTCCCTTGTTTTTTATAATCAAAAACCAAAAAAACATGTTGGGTTCTTTATAGGAGTTATTCTTGTGAGAGATACTGACTACTATGGAAGAATATAATATATAGAAAATGGCATTCAGAGTTTCTAAGTGATACTTTATTGGAGTTCTAGAATGTCCGGATTGAATTTTTTTAATTGACCAAATCTGTTTCATTCGTCTGCTCAACATGATTGACTATTAGTTCTGGTTATTTAACATGATATTTGTTTATTTTCATAATTTTTAGTTGTACCCTGCTTAGTGTTATCCATCCTCTTCTTCTTCACTTTTTTTTTTCTCTGTTATAGCTATTGAGAACACATGTTCTTTTATGCAATAACAGGAGTATGGAGCTCATGTTATTTCTACTGTCCCAACTGTTCCTTATATTTTTGAGTTTTCTGATGAAAGGTATGTATTGTAATCTTGTGTTTGTGAGATAGCGTTACCATATACATTATTAAAATTTTTATCTTGTCCCTGTTCTAGCAAGGTTGAAGTACAGAATCCTGCTGCATTGCCCTCGAATTCCAAGCTACGTGTTACAGCTTGTTGGGAACCTACTGTACTAGCTACAATTATCATTCCTAGTGAGTAAGCTCTCATATTCCCTTGACATAGTTATTTTTTGGCTGCATGCAAAGTGTATATTATCCTGTCTTCATCTGTTGTCCATTGAAGGTATGTGGGGGCTGTTATTACCCTATGTTCTGAGAGGAGAGGGCAGCAGTTGGAGTACACATTCATTGATAGGTAACTTTTGTGCCAAAACTGGTCTTAAATCATGTGCTAGTTATCCTCTGTGGCTAAGTGTTTGTATGGTTAGCAGAATGTGCAATACAAAATGTTCTCTTTTTTTTTGTTATATTGAAGGGTTGCCTCTTAAATATTTTTGTTGTGCCATGTTGCCTCATTCTCTCTTTTCTTCATTTCTACTTGAAATTTAGTGAATTGGTTTCATCAAAAGACAAGCCACTGTATGCTTTTTCTCGTATATGTTGTTATTAGGCC
>QEOT01007393.1:39830-50838 GCA_003123785.1 Pterocarya stenoptera | reverse complement strand
ACTGGGAACCATTAGGAACTTCTCAATATTGCCCGGGGTCAAAAGCACATCCGAAAAATATAAATTGGGATGAGCCTGAGCTCAGGATTCAACCAGCCTCACACGAGCCTCCTCACATGGAGAAAAAATAACCTCAAAGTCATCCCCATCGGGAACGGGAGACCAGCACACTCTAATAGGAAACTCCCCCACTAAGAGCTTCAACAGAAGGAAATTCCCAACCCTCGCCAGTAAGCAGGAAAAATTTATTGGTCCAATCTTTTACATGCTAATACTTACATTCCAAATCAACCAATGCCCTCTTGGCTCTAAACTGCAAAGATTACCATCCAAACGCCTAAACCCATGAAGGGACAAAAACTTACGGGCTGTTAAATCTGGATATTGATCGCTCATGGGTTCCAAAACCCTTCGCCACAAAACGCAGCAAGCCATCAAAATTCTCCAGGCGTTGGGCATCAATTGAGCCAGAGTGAGCCCCCAGGACGTCTAACACGTTGTAAACTGGTCGCACGAACGGCAATCGAAGCCCCATAGTAAACATAGCAAAGTAAAGGGCATCAGAAACGGCCATACCTTTGGCGTCGATAGCTCTCTGGTTTGGAGTGGGGGCCCTCAAATTGACAGAGTTGGGAATATTGAAGTTGTTTCGAGCATTCTCCAGTTCGCAGGAAGTAATGGTTAAAGACCAGCGAGAGCCCGCAAATATTTACGCCGAAGGAGCAACAACAACCCAGAGAGAGGAGTCGCTGGGTGGTGAAGGTTCAAAAGCAAAAACCACGCCCTTACCTTCGGAAGACAAAGAAGCCATGGAGAAAGAAAAGAGAATAAGAACTCGAAAGGAGAGCAAGAACTCAGAAAGAGAGTAAGAAATGCGAAAGAGACAAAAGTTCAAAAGGGGAGGGAAGATGAATTACAAGAGGGCATTAAATAGGAATGAACGTGAGGTGATGGTTGACGTGCCCGAGGAATAAAGATGAAACAGCGCCCTGACACGCCTCGAAAACTGAAATGGCGCGTGGATTCAAGTCCCATAACACCAGATGTAATGAGACTTTGCGGGGTAACTGGAAAGGACATCCCTCTCGCCAATACAGTATGGGCCTGGGCCTTCAACTATTCATCATTTGAGTACCAATACCGAAGAGGTCCATTAAATCCGAGAAGGGCCCAACCCACTTCTCATTGCTAACTAAATAACCACCCAGCGGCGATAAAGGATGAGAGCGGTTATTGTAACAATCCATTAAAGCAAGAACCCTCATCCCTAAGTTTGAATTTGAATAATAGATATATCTATTATCATTTAAGCAACAGAATGGTTTAGAAGCCCTATATATAAGAGGAAAATCCAGATACGTAAAATGGATCGAATTCTTGGAAATTATTATTATTTTCATATTGTTACTGACTTAAGCATCGAAGGCTCCCCATCGAACCCCGAAGCCATCTAATCTTTAGTTGCAGGTGATCGCGAGGTGGCGGCTGTGAAACACGTCCATAACACTTACAAACTCCAAAAATAAAATTCTATGATACTATCCCACCAGTGTTAGCTTGGCTGTCTGTCTTTGGTAGTATTAAGATATAGTGAGAGCTTTTTCACTCTTTGATCCCATTGGATGTAAACATTTTACATTTTTTTGTGGAGTTAATGTTCGACACTAATATGGGCATTTCTCTTTCTTTTCTTTTCTTTTTTTTTTTTTTTTATAGAAAACCCCAAGTTCCAACTTAAATAGAGTTGGAAAAAAATATTTATTATATCAATTATATATGGGTATGTTTACTGCATGTAATAGTTTCTGCTCCTATAGGTTTCTGGACTTCAGGGAGTTGTGTTCTTTTTCTTAAACCTATAGCTGGGTGTTTCCTATTATAAAGTGATACAAAAGGGACTTTGGTGTCTTATACTTGAACAATGTTACTGATTGAAAATGTAGCAAGTCATCACAATCTGTCCTCGAGATAGAGCTGAAGTTATACTTGAGTAAATCTGNGCAAGTCATTACAATCTGTCCTCGAGATAGAGCTGAAGTTATACTTGAGTAAATCTGATATTATGAAATGATTATCTAAATCTCAATTCCAGGGGTCATTCTTATACTAGACTTACTGTTGCAGTGGGGAATAATGCATTTTTTATTTTAAAGTTTGTTGAAGCATATTGTTAATTTAATGCTTGGATACCTCTCTGACATAAATCCTGCTTAATTTGCTAATGGTCTTTTGATTATTATACACTTTTATGGATAAATGTACATGGTATATTATTTTTTCTACGTTAATTTACCCCAAATTTAAGCATATTCCATGTCCTATGTTGCTTGTATGACATATGACACGTCCCGAATTCTATACTCTTGCCACTTAATATGCTACCGTGTGCTTCAGGTTCAACTGAATCCCGCGAACAAGGAAATAATCCACCGTGGCTGGCTGAACCTCACTCGAACACACATATTGGAGTCGGTTGTGATTCTTGTGGGGTATATTCCCCTAGTCTTCCATTTCATGCATTTGCACTGATTGCTTTATTTAAGTAGGCATATTTGGTACTGGACACTTTCTTCATCAATTAGATGCTTGTCCGATTTATTGTTGATGCATTTTGGCACTTCTACAATGTTGTCCATGTTTATTTTCTTCTGTCCAAAATATGCTGATATTGGTTGTTCCTTCTATGTTTTGGAGAAACTATATGTTACAATTTGATTGTTTGATAATTTTGGATGCAATGATGCCCCCAAACAGGACTATGTCTGCATTGTTTTGGTATTCAAGTTGATTCATAATAATTGAATTGTCAACAATATTTTGTAGAGGTGAAAATGCTAAAACTTAAATACTTGTATTAAGTGATATGAATGTATGTTGGTGCTATTCCAAGGGTGCAGCATGGCCAAACATGTATTGTCAGTGATGATACAGAGCATATTGATGTGGTGTTTTCCTCATTTATATATAGAAGTAAAAGGTCTTTATCCCTTTTAGTTGCAATATTGATCAACTGCCTGTTGTATTGTGTTTTCACATCCTGCAAGTGAGCGGTATGCTCTGCCAAAGAATGATAAATGTTTCACTTCGATATCTGCAGATCATACCCATCATTGGGGACAGATACAAATGCAAAGATTGTGTGGAGAAAATTGGTTTTGACCTTTGTGGTGATTGTTATAATACCTGTTCCAAGCTTCCTGGACGTTTTAATCAGCAGCATACCCCTGAACACAAGTTTGAGCTTGTAAGGCCCAATTTTTCTAGTATGTTGAGGCTGGTTACTGTACAGTCCACTGCGTTTTTAGTTGATACTTATGCCTCAGAGGATTCAGAAAATGGATCTCCACCTCCTGCCTTGCCCAGTGATGCTCAGGAGAATGCTGACAGCGGTTCAGCTGCTAATTTTGCCTCCACCGATGGTGGAGAGGATCAAACTGGTTCCCAATCAACCTCCTAACTCTACACCAAGCTGAAGCCATACGCGTCGTGTCTAGGGTTCTGGAAGTTTCTCCTACTCCAGCAAAAATAGGCTTCCACCATTCAAGGCACGGTATATGAAAATTCAAATCCCTCATTACCTTTTTCTAGTCGGTTGCATGGTTACCAAAAGCAAGCATGCATGACCTTTGAAGTTATTGTTTTATAACGTTTTTGGTGTCTATGTTCTGTCGAGATTGTAGCTGTTCTTGGTGTGTCAAAAGTCCTGGTATTTTCCTTCTCATCAGTGTTTGGAAACAGGTGTCTGTGGTCATGTGCATCATGAGGGTTTCCAGGTTTATGTTTACCTCAGGTTGAAGTGGACGACTCATACAGCTATTCAATCGTTGCTTGATATTAATATGTTGGTTTACTTCTAAAAGTGAAAGATGTATTGGTTTGTGTGCGATGAGCAGTGAGGATAAATCATGTGCTCTTGTTAATATCATAGAAATGTCTGCTCGAGGAATAAGTTGAAAGATTTCGACACACTTAAAAATGGTGTCTGCATTAAGAAACGATTAGAACAATTCAGCATGAATGAGTATTTGAAGTTACTAACTAGATACTTGTAAAATGTTTCTGTATTTGAGTATTTGAGGTCACTCGGTTATTATGTTGTTGGATGATCGAAAAATTCAAGCTTTGAGAAGTAGTATTTCATACCCATATCACCTCTGAATAAATCAAGTCTTTTTTTTTCGTCAATTGTACCTAATAATTGAGGTTTAAAATTGGTTATATGACTAAATTTCTGTCGACTCTTCTTATGATATGTCGAAAACATCTTGAAAAGATTTCTAAATTCTGATGTAGGCTGGAATGGGAACATACTCAGACTCTAAAAATCGATACCATGACACTGTATCATGAAGAATTAAACATTCCCAATTTCTGTTTTTTGTTTCTGTTTTTTGTTTTTTTTTTTTTGTGTTTTCTTTCTGTCATCATCTACACATTGATGAATGCTCACAACTGTCAATGGATCCTTCTTTCTTATGATTTGTTAGCCTTCGTTTGAGTTGAGGTCTAGGAATCTTCAATTATTGTGTGGCAACCCAATGCCCAGCTCAAGTCCATCAAATCCAAACTCAAAGCCCAGGCTGGCGAATTGTTGTTTTCATATTTTGTTGAAACAAGGCTTCGTTTAGTTACATAAACTATTTCATTTCATCTCATTTAATTATTATAATTTTCTTAAATTTTTACATAAAATATAATAAATAATTTAACTTTTTCAAATTTTAAAACTAAAATTATATTAAAAAATTATATTTTAATAATATTTTATTTTATTTTTAACTTTTATCTTATCTTATCTATATAACTAGGAGTACTATGCGCCCCATATGGTGCGAGGTAACCCCCTCCTTGCCTTTTGCCCTGCATGGGCCAGGTATTGGGGTTTTCGCCCTCGCCCTCGCATCTCTGGGGCGGGGTACCTCTTCTCAGCGCCAAGGGGCAGGGGCGTACTCGAAATTCGCCCTGCCCACTTCAATAATGGGCTATACTCCACTAAGCCCAAAAATTATTTATAGATCTAAAAGTTATCAAAAACACATTTTTGAATTTAAGTTGTAATTTAAATTTGTAAATATGACTATAATTTAAAAACTGTACAGTTTTAAATTTGCTAGTACATATTTTTATAAGTTGTAGTGTAATACAAGAGTCACATTATTATGTGTGAGACATGTATTGTCAATGCAATTTATAAAAAAATCACCCTCCTACACTACAACTTACATAAAGTATTAAGTAACAATTCTACTTAATACATATTAATATATTTATATATTAAAAAAAAAATTGGGTGCAGGGCAGGGCCATACCACCACCCGCCGATGTCTTGCCCTGCGAGGCGGGGGCCGCATGGGCGGGGTGAGGCGAACGAGGGCGGGGTGCAGGCCTTCGCTACCCACCCCTATATATAACCAAACAAGACAGGGTTTTCAATTGGGTTACAACATAAAATGGTTAGAAAGGCGTAAGGTCCTGTTTGGTTCCTTAAGTGCAGTCCACTTTTAAACTCTTTCAACCATATAAACACCTCAAGTGAGCTGCATTATACATGAATTCGATGGGTTCATTTCCTATGGATGGACGTGACTAGGTTGGCTGACAAAAGTTGATCTCCTCTGCAACTTTCTTTTTTTGTTTTGTTGCCGTCAACTCTCTCTCTCTCTTGACAAAATCGGTTTGTGCCCAATAGTGGGGGACCAAAAAAAAAAATTTCCCAGAAGTCTCCTCTACAGGTTTGGCGCATGGGGGACAAAAATATGATGTGAATAATAGTGGATCCCAATAATTTTACAGGTTCCCATAAATATATCTAAACTCATCTTAAAAATATACTTTAAATTTATCTTAAACGAGTCCCACAAAACTAACTCAACAATCTCAATTTACTATTATTCATAAAGAACTCAACTCAACATCTAAACGCTACCTAAATATTATTTAGTAATTAGTATTGGATCTCTATACAATGTGCATTAAAAAATTTCTATTTACAAGTTAATGTGTAAAGCATATCTATTATTTAAAGAGAAATTTTATAAGAAAACTTTATACTATACACCTCCACCTTAGTAACAATAGTATGTGATTTGTCATTTTTACTCTTCTATTTAAGTACACATATTTAAATATTAAGATAGAATGATAAAAAGAATAAATCACATATTGATCAAGTATAAATACGTTGTCATAAATAAAAAATTTCTTATTTAAATGATGTAGATAATATTTAAAATTTAGCAGCAAGAACTAGGATCAAGCGAGCTAAAGTAGGGTGCTACCCGCACCATACGGTGGGGGTAGCCCTCTCCCCGCCCCCGAATGTTGGGGGCGGGACGAATTTGTAGTCCGCCCATTTTAATAATAGATTACATTTCACTAAGCTAAAAAATTATTCTTAAGTTCAAAAGTAGTCAAAAATATATCTGAAAACTCAAATTGTAAATTTAAATTTATAAATATGATTATAATTTAAAAATTATATTGGTAGTATATATCTTGTGTAAGTTATAGTATAATATAAGAGTCTTACGTTAAGTGTGAGAATTGTAATGTCAAGGTAATCTATAAAATGGTCACTCTATTACACTACAATTTATACAAAGTATTAAATAAAAATTATATTTAATACATATTATTATATTTATATATAATAAAAATAATAAATAATAATAATATATTTGTATTAAAAAAAAAAAAAAAAGAAGGTCCCAGACGGGGGAAAATGCAAGGCGCGGTTGGACCTACCCACGTCCCGCCACCGCTAGGGGCGCATGGGCGGAGTCGAGGTGAATGGTGGCCCACTGCTAAAGTATGCGAGCAGCAAATCCATTCAGAGCAGAGATTACACGTGACAGAATACAAAACAACGCAAGACAGGTTACCAGAAACTATGTGCAGTACACGCGATTTTTTATTGGCTCTTCTGACACCAAACCTACATTATGTCAGCATCCTATGCTGTCAAAGGCTCAATCTTCCATTGTCATTGGAAAGTGTAGTACACGCATTATCTTTAACGCGTTACTCAACCCAACGAATAAAAATATAAAAACTAAAAATTCGAGCAAAATGAGTTTGTCTAATGTCCAACACCTGTATTTGATAATTATTAATAAAAACATCATTTCGAGCTTTTTTTCAAATTTAAGAGAATTTTAAAATGTTAAAAAAAATTATTGAGTGAGTGCTAGAGTTTCACTTTCCTTTTTCCAAATAATACATATTTAAATGGTACAATTTAATTGTAAGACAGAATAATACATCAAATATCTTAAAACTTTAATTCAAAAGATTTAAAATATTATAATTTCAAAACGGTGTGTTTATATCTTCTATATGTATAGTGTATTAGAAAAAAATTAAACTTAAAAGTCAATAAATAAATTATTAAATTATTTTATCCAATTTATTTAACAAAATAAGTACCATATTTGTAGTTTAGAATATATAAATTTTGTAACACTTCATTTAAAAAAATAAATAAATCTATGATTCACATTAAAAATATTATTTTTAAATAATAAATCTCACTTTATTAAAAAAAAAATTAAAGTACACGAAAATTAGACGGTTTCGTAGCTGTTTTTCTTGACTTTTCAGGAGAAACCAAACTCCCACTGCAAAGACACAGAGAGTCATGATTAGGGGAGTCATACACACCGGGTAATTGCATGGATCTTTAGCAACCTTGGGAAGTTAAACTAGAGAGAGAGAGAGAGAGAGAGAGCAGTGAAATTTGTGCCACCATGTATAAAGTAGTGCACGTGTTAGGGTTCTTCCAACATTTGTTAATTACAATAGATAGAGTACCTTTGGTTTTGGGTTCTCAGGAGATTCCCTCAAAGTCCGTAAGAGTTTTGGGTTCCGAGAGAAGTAGAAGAAGAAGAAAAACTTCTAACATGATTACTCACAGATTGTAAAAAATGGACAAGATTTGAATCCATGCATGGCTTGTATATAAAACTTGTGGTCTATAATAAAACACAAGATTAAAGAAAAAAATTCTGGATTAGAAAGCAAATTCAGCAGTAAAAATGGAAATGGCACCAGTCAAGCCAGTTGATAAACCTGAACAAATTATGAGGCTCAACAGAACAGATTTTGGCGGGAGATTTTGGGAGGAAAAAAAGAAAGAAAGAAGGAAAGATTCTGTTTGAAAATTAGGAATGGTACGGTTTAGGATAATTAACTGAGTTTAATGTAATGGTGTATCGATAATTGAGCTTTATGCACCATAAATTTGTACTGTAAAAGCCCTAAAATGGGGAAAAGTTTCGAATATTATTGTATTGCTCATCAATAAAGGGAATTACTGTTTGTTTAAACTTTAAATAGTGTTTGAGCATTTCAAGGAGCTGAAGATGTAAAGTTGGTTATGATTTGGTTGATTCAGAAAAGGTGAAATATAAATTAATTCATAAAAACTATTATTTATATACATAATATATATATATTCATTTTTCCTACTTCATAAAATCAGATACTTTTATTCACAATAAATAATAGAATAAAAACGATTTATATAAAATTATATGGAGTAAGCATTACGCATTTTTTTAATTTTTAATTATAAGTCAGTAATTTTTTTTTTCTTTTTAATAAATGGTGTACGCCATATTTATGCTATACAAATAGCATTAATAATGATGAACTTGGTATAGGTTTATTTAAAGGCCTAATTTGAATATTGAGAATATTTTGGATATTCTTAAAATATATTATTTTATTATTATTTTTATTTAATTTTTATTATTATTTACTGTTATTTAATATTTTACCATTAATTTCTCATTACTTTTTTTTTATTATACATAGAATGTCTGAGAATATCTCACTGTCCAAACGTAATCTTAAGCTGTTTTCAATAGTGGAGTTAATTACTATTTAATATTTTATCATTATTTTTTATATATTTTTATTACTATTTAATATTTTAACATTATTTTTTTATTATTATTCATAAAATCACTTGAAATCACCTCACTACCTAATCATAGCGGTTAAAACTAATGCAAGCTCTATATATACCATCAAAATATACCCTTTCTTTTTCTTCTTATACCACTCTCCATTATTAAGCTCCAAATTAAAGCTTTCACCCCAATAGTTTGGTCCTATTTGGATTTAAATATGGTTTTATCTTATCTCGTCTCATTATTATAATTTTCTTAAATTTCTACACAAAATATATATAATAAATAATCAAATTTTTTCAAATCCTAAAATAATAATAATATTTTATTCAACTCATCTAAAACTATTTCATCTTATCTCACCATCCAAACTAACCTTTAACAATTCCTAGCATATCAAAGCTCTTTAGATCCAAATTCAACCTCCTCAAATAAAAACTGGGTTCATATATACATACATATATAATATGAGATCATTTGGTTAATTGCTCCAATGTTCCATAATCCACACATATTATAGCAATATTCATATATTTTAAAATTTCTCCTAATTCCTTCACTGATCTTAATGTTGTAGTACTTGATGATGCTTGAAATGGACCCAGCAATCAAAACAGTGACTCGATCGAGATGTTCTAATTGATGATCAGCTTTTAACAAACAAAATTAGGAAAACAAAAAAAGAGTAGAAAATGCATGGGGCCGGGGCCGGGGCCGGGGCCGGGGCATGCATTTTCTGATCCTCAATTACGATATCTCTCTCCACTTATTCTGTGCCCGAAACATCCTTTTTACATCTGCATGGGGGAATCCCGGCCATTCGATTTATAGGAAAACGACGTCACTTCAAAAATTCAAGTGAAGTGAAGGGTTTTTGTTAAATAGATAAATAGATATACACAAGTCTTCAAAAACAATGTATAAGATATATACAAGTCATAAATTTCGTACAAGATTTTTATTGTAAAAAATATATTTCATTAATAAGAAATAAATTTTTTTTTTTTTTTTTCATTTTTTAAGACAGAATACACTTTTTTTTACAAAGGATTGTCCAAAATTTGTAGAAATCTTATAATAGATCATAGATTTATCCCCAAAAAAAAAAAAAAAAAAAAGGGGTTGCTATCACACGTTTCCCGAGAGCTCAAGGCATTTCTGACCATTTAAGCGTGCAGACTTTTTGACTTGGCGGGAAAATGACCACACTCCAATGCGCGAAAACGACCCATAAAAAGGTTTTTAAAAAATCCTGAATTATCGTGGCATAATAAGCCATGCATTTTTTATCGTCTACAAGAAGTTGACAAAAATATCGTTAAGCCTATAAATTGAAGTCCATTAATTGTGCTCAAATTCTCAGTTAGAAATGAAATGCATAGCACCTACCTACAAGACTCAGTTCAATTTGGTCAAAGATTTGGAAGCTCAAAATTGCTAATGCAGGGAAAATCTTTATAATGTGGATGGCTTCTCTTGAACCTTTTCCAATTATAAAAGTGAATCTCTTCAAATTGCCAGCCTAATTGTTTGTATTAATGGTTGAGCATCCACTGTGGAATTGCAGCTGTAGATGCTTGGAGACAATGTTCTAGCTAGGATAATACAAATTAAGAGCATACATAATGAAATTAAAGAGTTCTTTTATATCTTCGTTTACTTTTAAAAAGATTTTCAACTAATTTCATTTTATTTAATCATTATAATTTTTTTAAATTTTTATATAAAATAAAATAAATAATTTAACTTTTTCAAATTTTAAAATAAAAATAATATTAAAAAATATATATTTTAATAATATTTTATTCAATTTTTAATTTTAATCTTAATTTATCTATAAACATAAACGAGGCGAGAAAATGGAAGCATGGAAGCTTTGGCAAAGATGAATGCTTATGTTAATATTGATGCAGATCTCTTGCAATCCAAAAAGACTCTGGATGAATTCGAAGCACTACTGCCTCATAAAGAGCTCACTTCCGATAGCCAACACAACAACTCCCATTCATAATCATAACTGGATTGCATCTCCAAAGCCGAAGGACACACAAAAACTTAATGAAACCCTGCGTTTTGGGCGTGTTGGAGTCCGCAAT
>QEOT01007393.1:0-37115 GCA_003123785.1 Pterocarya stenoptera | reverse complement strand
GTATTTTTGCCTCACGAATAAGGAAATGAATTTTCCCTACGTTTATTGTTTTGAAAGCTCTGATGTGAAGCCCATTTAAGTGTGAGTTTTTATCAAGTGTGAACATTTTTTTTAACAATCTTTTGGCTGTATAAGCACAGTTGTAAAATGTCTTGGTGTGTGTATATAGGAGCACCAGGGAGAGCACGCCTTGTAGTTTGATAAGGGCCTCGGATTCCCTGGGAACCCCTGGTTCAACCACCAGGCGGCGAACAACTTGTACTGAAACTAACCAGAGTTTTCGGAATGACATGCGAAGAAACATCCCAACAGCACAAGAGATGGAGGAGTTCTTTGTCCATGCTGAGCAGCGACAACAGAGAATATTCATCGAGAAGTATATTACTCTCTTTCCAACGTTTATTGAGAGCTTCTTTTAGTTTTCATTTTAACAGTACATGTTTAACTTTAACAGCAGTGCAGGTAGTTATTATTTCTAGAATAACAACGATGACCATTACACTCTGCTGGTAAAAAGCCTTACCCGATTTTAATTTCTGGCTTTTACAGGTACAACTTCGATGTGATGAACGATTTACCGCTTCCAGGACGATTCGAATGGGTGCAGATTATGCCCTGAGCAAAGCTCATCTAATTAGAGTTGATATTCGCCGCAAATTATCAATTGATTTCTGGTTGAGCATATTTGTAGTGCGGGGATGAGCAGGGCTGTATTTCATCACCCTCCTAAGTGCATTGAAAGGAAAGTAGGGCTAAGGCTTCTGGTTTAATGGATCTGTAACGTTATAGACCCTATGAATCACACACTAACCAACTGAAAAGAAGAAAAAAAAGACTGAAATCCCCTGATCTGGGGATTCATTGGAGAGAAGATTGGGTAGGGTAGTTTTAGAGTTCCGATAGTTTCATCAATTGTAATATTTAGGGGGTTATATCTTTATTACTAGATTTCATTTCCTGTTTTCCTTTCTAGATTTTTCAGTTGTGTATATTTAGGTAAGGATAAACCTTGCTCTTTGGAAATAAATCAACTCTCTTCTCTTTATCATACTCTTTTCCTATGTTCGTACCATGCATTTATATAACTGGTATATGTCATGACCTGCACTTCCTATTAGTAGGTAAATCTAATGCGAGAAAGTTTTCTGCCTCGGATGCTTCAACATGTTGATCCTGAGGGGAATGATAAAGTTGGTGTTGACCTAATTGACTGGCTGGTTGTGTTGACCAGTGATACCAAATTTTTAAAAGTAGATTTTGCATTAAACTCTCAAGGTTCTTTGTAATGATGATGTCTGACCATTTTACATCCACCTAATCAGCCCCAAATGCAAAGATAACAATGAGAATTTCCCCCATTTTCTTAGAAGTATGATATTCAATTTGAACATCAGGTCTGGCGGTTAAATAGGCATTGCAATTGGGTCCTTTGTGCATGGCACGCCTGGTTTTAATGGCGCTGTTTGGTGGTGAGGTTGCTCAAGCATTTTTGGATTGTTTAGCATGTTGCTTGCTGCACAGTTTCAGGTTCTTCTGACATGGAGTTTTCGTTAATTTTTACCCTCCCCCT
Source organism: Pterocarya stenoptera (assembly GCA_003123785.1). Lineage (NCBI taxonomy): Eukaryota > Viridiplantae > Streptophyta > Magnoliopsida > Fagales > Juglandaceae > Pterocarya > Pterocarya stenoptera. The sequence continues at coordinate 35,545 of QEOT01007393.1, read as the reverse complement.
CTTGTGAATTTGTTGGTTACTAAAGCTGTGCCTCAGTTTGTCAAGGGTGCATTTATTGGGTATGCATTAATGCCTTGTGGTAGAGAGAGAGAGAGAGAGNGTTTTTTCTTTTGTTTTTGAACCATTTTTTTTTCTGGGTTTTTGTTTTTGAATTTGATTGCTGAGAAGATAAGTCAAGCTTAGATTTGAACTTCTGGAGAATATATAGTTGTTACAGACAAAAACCAATCTAATTGTCACACCAGGGTGAAATCACGCTTAAAGATGATGCGGATTTCACCCCAATTATTGTACTTTTCCATTATCAAATCTTCCTTTTAAGATCAACAGCATCTTTTAAGAATAGCTACAACGTATTAATCATGAAACAAACAAAGTTTAAAATAATAGAAAATGACTTACTATTACTTCGAAATTGGAAGGTTAGAAATAACGTGAATCTAACCTTCCAATGGAAGACCTTCTCGTAAGATACATGAGTTTTACGAGGTTGACAGGCTTTTGAACACGAGTTCTTACTTGACACTCCCTTTCACGGAAAACAATATTGTTCACATGCTACCTCAGATCGATTAGTGTTTACACAAGTGAGAAACTCCGGTTCGGAGTTATTGCAGACTTTGAGACTGACTTTTCAAGTTGGGTTTTACTTTGTTCTTATCCACTCAGACTATGTTTTACTGAATCCTTGAGTTTTTGGAGTGCATGCAATATTCATTACGATACATGGATGTAGCCTTCAAATCTTCTTCTCCACCAAAACTGTTGTCACATAAATTTAATGGAATCTCAGAAACATTCAACTTTGATACAGCTCCTCATATATATATGAAGAGTCAGGATCTGAGTTCCAACTACTCTTCTTCTTCTTCTTCTTCTTCTTCTCTCTCTATTTAATTTTCTTTACTTCACAAAATACAATTAACAGGTCTCCCGTGGCCAATTTTCACTGAGCATCATCTTTGTCCTTGAATCTGTCTTATGTTCAGAAGTGTCTTCGATACCTTCCATCTTTTACAGCATAACAGTGAAAAGTCCCTTTTCCCCCTTCCCCGCTTTTATGTGTTCATATGTACGTCATACTTCATAGCTATGTTCATGCAAGAACAATTATATCTATAGTTTTAGGGTGTGGAGTATCGGCACACTCTCTTTTAAAAAAGTGTTATGGATAAACATGTGATCCGTATTAAAAAATCATTTTTTAATGATAAATCCCACTTTTTTTCAAAATGAGTGTGGGAAACTTGTTGTCCATGCATGGAGCAAAAAGAAAAATTATATTTGCAAGACTATGTAGATAGCACATCTTTCACACCAATGACATGGTCCGATGATGATGGAATTTTCGTGCCATGAATCCAGATTCCAGTCAATAGGGGAGAGGTCGGGTATGAATCCTATATATGGTCCTGTGTTGCAGTGTTAGCATTCCATAGGAAGAAACCTACAGCCCTTAAAGTGGAAGAGAGTGCTTAAAAATGTCTGCAATGATGATAGGTTGGACTGTAATACCTGTGAATTGATCCTAATTTTGATGGTCCTACCTTTGAAGATTGCCATACAGTACAGTACAGTACTACAGAACGCCAAGATGGTCCCAATTAAATTAATATCCATCCTTAAGGTCACTTCAATATATAATAGATTACAATATATACTCATCTGCTTTCATTTTGTCCTTCAGTATGCAAAATTTAACCAAGTTGCAGTTTCCACCCATGTGAATTTGTGTACGAGGCTGCCACCCACACAATTTTGCATAAGCTTTTCATGTTTAATTTTGTTTTCTTCAATTCACATTGTAACATGTCATCCATCTATCATGGGGAACTGTAATTTCCATGTATGGGCAGGGTGCAACCCAACCCAAAAGTGTCGGGTTAAGACCCGAGCCGGATTGTTGGCCTAAGAGCTTATCACCAGAAAAACTCTGATCGGATTCAGATCGGATTTTGGGTTTGGATGATTTGTACTGTATTGTTTTTCTCCATCGCTGACACCAAGTGTAGCAACCTTCCATGCACAAAAATTGTAACATTATGAATAGATTAGGATGATGTGTTACAAGAACTGTACAACATCGTTTCTATTACTTAGATCCACCACTTTTTTTCTTTTATTTTCGTGCTAGGAAAGCTAACTATAGCACTACTTGGGGCACAATATACTCAACAGGATCAACAATTTCCATTTGAGATAAGGACACTGAATCCAACAACTGGATTGTAGATCTTTTTAATTGAAAGGCCTAATCTAAATTCAACGCTGAAAAAATAAATTGGGGTCTTTCCGAAGTTGAATATTGCTGTTCTAAAACCTGTTTTAAAAGTGGACACAAGCTCATTCATTCATTCATTCTTCTTTGACTAAAAAGCTTTCCCGCGGCATTGAAGAATAAAAGCAAAAATAATAATACTAATATAAAAAAAAAAAAGGTCTTCAGACACCTAAAATATTTAAGAATCAACTACGAAAATTTTGAATTTTAAGACATCAACGGATAGAAATTCAATTTCTCTTTTCTCGAACGACTGATTAAAGCTGCAACATCTTACATCAAGTGCTGCCAAAGTTCAAGGCAAGGACATTTGGACAAGAATGCATCTAACAGTTCATCTCGGTAAAAGAATCTACCAATAACTAAAAAGATGAAAGGAATCTGATGAGAGAACCCTTATGAACAAAGGTTGTTTGTATCTTATTACAAAAGCCATCTTCAAGATTCCATCCAAAAAAGCTTTGAATTTGAAATCATACTCTCTAGTTACAGTCAAATAATCTAATGGGATTTCTTTTCTTTTTTTAAAAAAAAAAGGCCAACAAACTAAAGTGCGAAATACTGAAACAAAGTTGCCTTGAGCTGATCATCATACAATCCGCGTGAGAAATGCACGAGGCATTCCTTTATAAGTAAAACAACTACCCACGTCCGCATTCACAATGCTCCTGAAGAGCAAATGCATATTGTCATTCTGTGGAGGGTGCTAAACTCTCGGCATGCTTTGCCTCTGCCATTTCAACTTCATATGTTCTGTGATCTGAAGATCTCTCATTCTCCATTGCCATACTTTTTAGTTTTGCTACTTGAACTGCACACAGCTCATATCTGATAATCACATGCATCACAGATCATTATGTGAGAGAGAGCATTCAAGTGAAGGAAAATGACTATCAAAAGAACTAACATTATTCACTATTATGTCCCCAAAAATTTCTTTCATGCCAACCCTTCAATGCACTTCTAATAAAGGAAAAAGGGGTGGGGGTGGGACAGAGAAGTTTATGGTGGCCAAGGATGCAGTCATCAAATTCCATCAACAAGAACAAAAGCATGGAAATTATCTCAAGAATATCACAAACACGTATTATTACTGAAATAAAAGCATTTCACACGTCTATTCAGTAGTTTCAGTTATCACAATTATTCATGGCCCAGCTGAACTTAGAAGCTTCTAGCCGAGTCAATTGTGATGATAGAATGATAGACTTAATGCTTTTTTGGATGAGAATATGACAGACACACTACAACCACGATCTGGTTGAATAAAGACCATCCAGAGCATAACCATGTCAGACAAGTTACGAGCTTAACACATAACAAATTATTCATTTACGAAGTACAGGGTTCACAAACAAGCAAAACTAATATGTGAAAGCAGTTTCATTGTCTAATCCAAGCTTGGGCTTCAATAAAATTACTGCCAAGTGTGCAGTGTCCAATGTTGTTGAGAAACAATAGATCACTTCTATCTTTACTGAAGATACTCAGAAAGTGACTTATTTTTCTACACGGCAATTGGGTGTGGGAGCTATCTAGCTTTAAAAATTAAAGAAACCTGTCTTGTAAAAGGGACAAGGATAATAATGTTGGGCTCACTAAATGCAATTTGTATTAACTCGTGCGGTTGGTTAGGAACATGAAAATGACACAAAAACTCCTACAGAAATGTAAGCCAACATGAAAACCCAAAATACAGCAGTGGTCCACTGCTCAAATGTATCATTTGATTCCTATAGATGGAGCCAAATTTAGAGTTGAAAGAAGTGGTAAGGATTATTGTCAGTTTTGGAAGAAGTGGTAAGGATGGTTGTGGCTGGGTTGCCAAGCCAAATTCATAGTGTCAGATTGCCTTATAGTGGTGCAGACAAAAACAAGTAACTAAAAGGGCTGGTAGATGTTGCCATGGAATGAAGGCCATGGGCAATGGTGGTGAGGAAAAACTTTTAAAAATGACAACCGTGACAATGATATCCACTTTCAGGACACAAAACACTAGACTTCAACATCGGGCTTCTATAATAAGCATGCTTCCAATGCCAGGTGACTATTTCTTCTTTTGTTTCTTGGGGCCTCTTAGATTAACAAAATGAATAAAGTGGGATCTAAGTTCAGGCCAAAAGAACTTCCTTTTAGCTTCATAAGATTAAAAGTTTAATACTGACTTATAAAGGTTCTTGAAAACATTGTCTACCAACAAGAATACACCTTCAGCATCCAATCTTGGTAAGACGAAATAGGAACAGCATCAGAGCCTGACACTTTCATACTTTCATCTCTTTCACAAGTTTCTCCACATCATTTTCCTCATATGCTAATTCACCTATCAAAAAAAAAAATTTCCTCATATGCTAATTCACTCCATTGTCAGAAGGCGGACTGTTTAAGTACAGAATAATCCTTAATCGCACCCTTTATGCAGTCAAGTACAGTGTATTCTACACCTACACTTGCAATGAGCTTCCATAGGCCCTGCTTGATTCTAAGAGAAGCAACCATTAAAAAACTAATCTACAACATAAATGCCCCAACTCCCAAGCCTTCTAAATTTGAAAGAACAAAACAAAAGGTCCCAGTTCTTCTGTTAAAGCCATTGGACAGTATTACCAAGAAGAAGAATTATGGAATTTCTAAAGCTATCTTTTTTTTTTTATAAGTCAATTCTAAAGGTATCTAAATAGGGAAATTGAGATGTTAACTGACTGTCATTCAAATTTTAGTGATGTGCCACAAAAGAATAAACAACCTGTGTTTTATCAAACCATGTTTCTTTCTCTCTTTATTTTTGGGGTGTGAGAACAAATATGCAACACTTCAGGTATGACATTCAAGTTGAGGATAATCTCATGTACAGTTCATAGAAAACAAATTCAATGAGTAAGACAACGTAAACACTCAACCACATTAGTCAAAGGATTGGGTTGAAGAATCAAGCCCATATTACAAATTTACAATATGTTTCTAATACTTATCAATCACAAACTTGGAAACTTACTCAGCCACGTAATTCTTGACAAGCTTAAAATATATTCTCCAAAACCGTCGCTCCTTCAAGTGACGAGGGCATAGCATGTATCTAAGTTGGGAAACTTCCTGAGAAATAAGAAGAAAGTACTCATAAAGCCAAAAAAACAGAATCACTTTTGACATAGTTTACACAGTTCTTAAAATATGAAATTTTCCATATCCAACGAAAGCAATACCTACCTGGAGAAACGACACAACTAAAAGCACAGCAATTCATATTATTCTTAGTTTCAGATTTGAATCCCCCTTCTATTGAAAATGTAATATATAAACAATACTTAAAATGTCAAGAAAGCTTGGAGAACTACAGCACAAAGACGCCAAGGAAGAAAGCACCTCTCAAAGTTGAAACATGACCCTATTTTCTTCTGAACATGAAATCATAATTCAGGTCATCTTGATTCCAACCACAATGTTTTCGTGTAATATCTACATGTATTGCATTTTTCACGTCTTAATGAATAGAAATCAAATAATCTTTATCCAACATGTTAGAGCAAACCATTTGGACATTGAAATAATCATATACGATCAACGGCAGCTTTATGAATCCTCATATTCTCCTTTTCACCATTCTATCCTATCCAAAATCATATTCTTATTCTATTTAACATATCTTTCTACCACCATGTTATTTTAGACCTTTTGCCTCTTTTCACTTTATCAACTTCAATTACATCACTCTTTCTTGCCAGTACATTTATTGGTCTCCATAGCAATTAAGTTTCTATTACAATGGTTAGATATAAAATGAACTAGGGTCCAGCCCATTGCCAAATATAAAATGAAGAGATATAGCCAAAAGAGGTTGATTGGACATAGAAAAAGGTGAAAGTGAAATAAAGCAAGTAGGACTCAGCTACTCCAAAGAAGGAAGAAGACCTCTATAAAAGAAGGGGATCTCTACAAATGTGACATCTCTACACTTTCTCTCTCCAAATCTCAACAGGGACGACACCTTCATCAGCCTCCCCTACACCCTATTTTTCCCATTGTTTTGAGAGCTATGTGAGGCCATGAGAAACTATAAAATCATCACACATAGTGGAATTTATCCTCAAACAACCCATGGACGCAGGCTTTTATGCAGCAACACGTAAAACTCTATCTCTATCTTTACTTACATTTTATGTGCTTTATTTATTATTTAATTTATGGATAACAATCCTAGCACTGGATCAACGTCAAAGCCATCACCTTGGGATATTTGACCGAATTACTGGCCTGAGTCCTCATCGGAAAATTGCATCAACAACAATAATGTTATATTCTCTCTCTTTATCTTTTTATAGCAAACATGTACCAACCAAAAGTTCAAGGTTTAGTATGGTTATTTCCCTTTCATATGTTTCAATATTAACAAGATACCCACTATAAACTGCAAATCCATAACACCACAGAGTTGCTAGATAAAAACCTCCAATATATTTATTTATCAAAAAAACAAAAAACCTCCAATATATATTGGAAATCGCCATTACATTGAATCTTAGAAGTTCATTTCTGGGACATGTAAACCCAGCAAGCAATCCCTTTGACTGAACATAGAAAGACCCCGTATACCAAGTTCTCAAATAAAACATGGTAAATAAATTTCAACATTGTGAATTTCAAAGAATGTAACAAATTCATTTAAACCCAATTCAAAGAATCAGAAATCAACCTTGACTTTCGAGATCACTAGAAGAGCATGCCGCTCCTGCCATTCAGAGAGATCCCTTCGGACATTGCCCGAAGTTGTAAGGTTCCCATCACCACAAGCAGTTCCTTCATCATCTGCATAAACTCAATCAAACATGCAATTCCGTTCAATAAAATTACAAATAATTAGATCCTTCCAATGTAGGTTAAAGTTGCAATAATCCCACTCGAGTTGAATGCAAGTCTCATCCCCTTTTTTCAACAGTTTCCAGCATAGAAACAGTGCCTAAAAGAATTAGAACGAATAAAAAATTCAAGTTTGGTTGCTGAAATAAGGAAGAGAAAAAAAATAAGTAAAAATTGCAACCTACCTGTTACATAAACAAGAAATGAGAAATGAACCTAAACCAAGTGTTCAACTTTATAAAATACAGGAGTTGAACAGATCATAAACAAGGTGGATTTTCTCGGGAATTACCCTGTAGAGGGAAATTCTTGAAGGTGTCGACAGTGAGGGACTTGAGGAAATCAATCAGTTGCTCGGTGACTCCGAGGAGTAGCTCTTCTTGTTGCTGTTGTTGTTGTTTTTGTTGCGGAGGATTTGGGTTTTTGGTCTCTTGGCTGGTGCTTGAAAGGGATCGCCGGAACCAGGAGGACAGATTCATGGGTCCGTTCGGAGCCGATCCTCTCGTTTGTCCACTCTTGGACGACCCGACCCACCAAGTTTATACAACTGAGGCCTCGTTTGATAGCAAGACAAAATAAGCAGGGACCAAAAAAAAACAAAAAAAGCGTAAATCGGATACTACCGAATCGAATGGTGGGTTTAATCTGGTATGGGCTTCGGTCTGGTCTGTATTAGTACGGTTAAAATTAGTTCGATTCTAATTTTTATTTTTTTAACATAGACTTGGTTCATATGTATATATATATTAATTTTTTATATTGTATTAAATATTTTTTATATAATTTTTTATATTGTGTATTAAATATTTTTTATATAATTTTTTATATTGTATTAAATATTTTTTATATAATTTTTTATATTATATATGATTATATATAAAATAATTTTATATTATATTATTACTTATTAATTAATATAATTTTAAATTTTAAAATTCTATATAAATAACTATATATTATCATTATAGTATATTGTATTAGTAGTTATACTAATATTATATCCTTATATATTATAATTTATTATAATATACCACTATATTACTATAATCTATAATACAATTACAATAAATTGTAATATATTATCATTATATTATTATATATTATAATATGTATAGTATATTATACTATATAATATATCGAAAAAATCGGATTGAATCAGACCAAAACCGATAAAATCAAAAGTAACGATTTAGGAGTGTAATTGGTGTGATATCGATTTTTCAAATCTCAAAATCAATATATACCGGTTCGATTTTAAAAGATGTCTAAAATTGGATCGAACCGGACCATTACACCCCTAAATATAGGATGAAATAGAAATTTATGAATAATAGTGAAATAATTTATGAATAATAGTAAAAAATTTGAGTTTAGATTTTTATTGAATTTTGTAAAATGAGAATAAAATAATCAAATAAAAATATTATAATGTTAAAATATTATTAGAATATAATTTTTATTTTGATAAAAATTTGTAAACCTGTGATGATCAGAAAAAATTATGAAAAAGAAATTAAAAAATATTTATATTTAAATAATATTTAAATGTTAATATAAAATAAAATGAGATCAATTACGTATCGAAACAGAGTCTTCGTAATCCTGGAGAGCCGGAGACCATAAAGATTCAAGCCGACCATCGTGTGGTAATACTAGCCCAGCCAGACCTGAGCCCAACTTTTAAGAAATGGAAAGAGAGCCCAACCCAGCCCATATTTGTTGCAATGTGTGGCTAAGCAACTAAAATTAAAGGTGTAATCGGTTCTGTCCGGAGAGTCGCGGATCGTTATTTTTGTCGGACCAAACTCTATCAGTCCAATTCGTCCATTCAGTCTGATTGGGTCTATAAATATTTTTTTTTTCTATTTTTGACAAAAAAATTAATACAAAAAATTAATTAATTTAGTAAAATTAAAATTAAGCAATCTCTTTAATATTTTATATATGATTAGTGAATATTAAATAATTTTATTATCTATATGGTCAATAATAATCTCTTAAATGAAATTACATAATTAACTTATATAACTACTATATAAAATAATATATTATATAAAAAAAAAAAAANTTTTTTTTTCTATTTTTGACAAAAAAATTAATACGAAAAATTAATTAATTTAGTAAAATTAAAATTAAACAATCTCTTTAATATTTTATATATGATTAGTGAATATTAAATAATTTTATTATCTATATGGTCAATAATAATCTCTTAAATGAAATTACATAATTAACTTATATAACTACTATATAAAATAATATATTATATAAAAAAAAAACATTTATATATACATTGAATTGGTCTCAATCAAGTCTGGTCTAAAAGCACTACATCTTGAGACCGACCAATAAGAGTATCGGTCAGTCCAACCCTATACCAAATTCTTATAAATTTGAATTTCTATCCTATTTTTTATATGAATTAGCAACACTGAAAACCTGGATATTAATACCATAGACAATGCAAGTGGTTTGCTATCCTCCCCATGTTACATGTGAGGAAAACAAAATTATGCTGATTGATGACATCTCACCAGTGTAATAAATATTGATTTGACCCTTTTTTTTTAAATATGGTTTTCTCAATTTTATTCAGAGTCTTCATTTTTTGAGGAAGAATATATTTTACAAAAAATAAAAAACTTGGAATTACAAAAATACGAACCAAGTTTTAAGAAAAACTCTATCTCTATATATTATGCTTATTACAATCAAAATCTACATATAAAGAATAAATTTAAAAGCTACAACAAAATACCCTCTCTGTATAAATGTTGCTTGTTTGAATTAAGAAACCATTGAACAATGATTGCCGAATCATTTTCAAATATAACACCTGAAAAATGTAGCTGCAAAAAATTTAAAAAAAAAAAAATAGAGGCCTTGTTTTAGTGTCATCAACTAAGCCAAAGTATTATAAAACTTGTAGTACTTCGAATATTATTTTCTGAAACATACTTAGAGGGCATGTCTTGCAGACCAATACCTTGGTCATTGGTGGACTACCCTGTGTTTTAGACACGATAATTAATAGGATTTTTACTTTTTAGACAAGGAAAAAATCCAATGACCCACCTTCTTTTTTTATTTATTTATTAGAAATTCAAGGAATATTTTGAAAAATTCCTTTAAACTGGTTTGGTTTCACAAAAATTTCATTTTATTTCATCTCAACATCCAAACACCATTTAAATATAAATATTTTTCAATTTTAAAATTTTTAATTTTTAATTTTTTATCTAATTATTATCTAATCATTATAACTTTTTCAAACTTTTAAAAAATATACAAAAAAAAATAAATCAACTTTTTAAAATCTCCTAACAAAAATCCGGTCCATTATAATCCTAAAATTAGGATGGGCTGCACTACTTTGAAATGCCCACAAATTGTGACAACCTGTTTGACTTTAGGTTTTGTATCTTTAAATATTTTAAAAAAAAACATAATTCAATAATATTTACTTAAATATTAAAAAAATTATAACAAATTGGGTACAAATCATCAGTCAAATTAATCGGTTCGAAAACATTTCCCGTTTTATGGGCTGTTTCCTTTTCTTGTATAGTATTTTTTTTTTTTCATCTATTGTGATCTAATAATGAAAATAAAAATATATGGTGTTAACATCATGTTTCGTATATTTTTTTGTCAGACTCTAGCAATTCAGGTTTTTAGAATTTAAGCCTGAGAAAATAGATAGAAAGGCAACTAGGAGAGAGTGGTCTTGAGGTCGGAGAGTCTTCGATTTCAAAGTTAATAAATTTTCCTGAAAATTTATAAATAAGTGAAAGAATTTAGAGATCAGAAAACTTTCTCATACTTGGAAGTTACTATTTATATAAGGGTCTGAGAATGAGACAGTTTATGTCTGTCCATATAGAGTCTGTGCCTTTTATACTGTTTATTTTTCATTGTTTTTTAAAAATTCTTATAATCAGAGTCTGGCCAGACGATGTCAGATATGTCCATGATTGCTCCAAGGGTGCTCAGAAACCCTGGGGCCAGATGATGAGCCGAGGCCCATAAGCTTGTGAAGTGCCCTTACGTTTGGTATTATTTTTTTTTGATAATTACATTTGGTATTATTGATGGTTGCATACAAACCCAAGGTTCTTTTACAGATCTTGAAAAAGAAAGTTGAATCCCCCAAAGACCTAAGTCATAGGTTCCTTTATCATGTCTTATCAGTTATCACCCATCATATATCACTTCCGATTTTTGTTTTGCCCTTTTTTTTTTATTATATATATATATACATATGTATGTATATATATATATATTATATATACTGAAGAATGGAAAATAATATTTACATTGAATGATTAGGATTGGCGTTGGAATGCCACTCCTAACACCAGAACAGTGGACTACATCAATGCACTCGAAGAATGCCTCGTGCATCAACTATATCAATTCCACAGCTACATCCCACTGTTTATGAAGGTAAAATAAAAAAAATAAAAATAAAAAAATAGTCCCATTACAGGCATAAAAACCCAAATCATTGATCGGAACCTAATATTACTGTAATCACTTGTACTTTTTATGATAAAATTTTTATTAATATGAGATTTTTTAAGTAATTTTATATGTATGACATTTAAAATACTTAACATCAACAATACGAATGTACATGTACATGCCATTTTGTTCTACGAGGAAAGGAGAGTCGTCATCTAAGAGTTAACCCGACATAAAGCAATGATGAGACATAAAATTAAAGAACATGACATAAAGCAAGAATGGTTAAGGTTACTATGCCATTCAGTGTTTATTGTTGGTTGTGTCGTTTAGATATTTTTTTTTTCATTTTTTAATATATTTAAAAAATAAAAAAATACATTAATACGCTTAAAATTACTTCTTAAATTACTAAATAAAAAAAAAAAAAAAAATCACCACGCAAGAGGAGCTATTATCATATTCACCCGTGATGGAAAAATGCACCAACAATATACACCTTTAATTTTTGTAAGCAATTGATCAAAGAATGCTAAGTCCGGATGGATGGCTCACGCCTTCTCATCATAGTCGGGAAAATGGAGGTACCAATTGACCTAAAGGCCATTGACTACAAAGCAACATCATTGAATGATTGCACTAACCCGATTATATCTCCAGTCTCCAGTACCGCAGGCGCAGGGCAATGACTTCCCCCATCATCTGTGTTAATTATTAGCTTTTAGTACTCATTCTGGTGTGAAAATATTCCACAACTCAACAGAAGGACCCCTTTTTGTAATTCATTACGTTTCTTCGTATCATTCTCCATAGACATGCTTTTAAAACGATTACGATGTCAATCATGCTGTCATGGGTAATGCCGTATACGACTCTGGACTATGCAGTCTCCGTCTATTTAAAAAATATATATATATTAATAAAAATATATATATATTTTTTTTTTACGTAAATCTCAAATTTATCTATTTTTAAATATCCAAAGACTACACTTTAAATGTCATTTCTCAACTGATCATAAGTCATAACAGCAGACACATCAGCATCTGCAGATGAGGGAGGAATTGAAAAAATGTATGTACGAGTATGTTTTGATTTTAATTTCTATGAGTGTTCATGTAGTAAATTCTTTAATAATTGGTTTGTTTGCACGTCAATTTATAAACATCACAATTTTAATTTTAATTTTAATTTTAATTTTAGAAGCTGTGGATAGCCTTATCTATGTACGTACAGCCAGACCTTATCTTTATTTTTAAGATGTGCCACTTCAACTAACGAAGAAGAAAAGCTTGTCTCCTTCGTCTTTTTCATTATAATTAGCAAATTCCCCTTGAAAATGCCACAGCTAATTTAGTTCTCAGCAATGACACCACTACAAGTTACTTGAAGATATTTTCTAAAAATATACCTTGTAAGAAAGAAAATTATACATTCACGTAAGAGTAATGATATATTTATTGTAGTGGATACGTGAATTCAACATAAACACAACATGATCAAATTAGTGATTTTAATTTTGATATAAATGAGTTTGGGTCAAAATTAGTTGATCCGAAAAGACATAATTAATAAACGGGTCAATCCGTATAACTTGAATAAATTTTATTTTTAAAGTTTATAAATGTTTAGTTTTATATGCATTTTTTTGTTATTGGGATGTAATGTTAATATTAGATATTTGACTACTTAATATCTCAAACTATTGAGTTTTTTTGTTAATAAGTAATTTTATTTTATGAAAATACTAATTTTCTTATATATTATTGGTTTGGGTATTGATAATAAAATATTAAGAAATGATATTTGCAATCTTATGGTATGTAAGTCCTACACACTCTATTAAAAAAAAAGATAAATATAAGATCCACATAAAAAATAATATTTTTTTAATAGTGAACCTTATTTATTTTTTCAAAAAGAGCGTGTGGAGCTTGCACACCGTATAAATATATCTAGCATTACTATAAAATATTTTATAATGAATCCAATTGTAATTACAAATGATTTTATATAATTACCAGTATATTATATATGAAATGATACTTATGAGTTAAAAAATAAATCTATGGATAAGTTCAATCAATTTATATGAAACGAGTTGAACATGTTGAAATAGGTTAGGCGGGTTGAAATATGTTAAATGGGTCGTATCCAGTATTATTAAACGGGTTAAGGGGATCGTATTGTGTCACCCGTTATTTAAATGAGTTGTATTAGAATTTTAGGGTTTGACCTATTTAATTAAACGGATTGTGTTCGAATTGATCCATATAGGCCAGTAATCATGACTTGACACGACACCGTGAACATGACTTTCAAACATGAATTACCACCTCTTACACGTAGAACCCTTTGTGCAACTATTGTTAAATTAAGAGTATTTTTGTAAAACGATGTTATTTTTATAAATTATTTTATAAAAATGCCCATTATTTAAAACAGAGTTGTAAAAAAGGTTACGAAAACGATTGTAAGTATGTGATTTTCCTTCATGCAAATAGTAAAAAGGAAAGAATATCCAAAATCAAGAAGGTACATACCACGTGTATGTAACAAAAGAATTATTGAAACAATCCAAATGTTTGAAAACCATTCCAATTTTTGTTTTTTTGTAAGATCACTATGGTCATTGGTTCATAACCTAAGGTCCTGACAACCATGCATATTTATGTCTATGCCCATGCATGCTGATGCCACAAACTGTCTTTCGAAGACATTGACTTGTACACAAAATATTTTTGTACCCATCTACAAGAAAAGGAATAGTGGAGGTGGTGGTGGTAGAAGATATCATATCAAATTAAGGCAATAATAAGGGGAGTGGGTCCAATTAATAATCCTAAGATGACCCACTGAAGGAGGTGGGAAATCATAAATCATAATATTAACAAAAAGTGGCCCACACCTCTCCCCATCCATGTTTTGAGTGTGTTTTCTTTTTGACCTTTTCTTTGTTTGTTTCCTCTCACGTGGAAAGTGAAAATTTTACAATATCTAAAGTAATTTTTTCACTTTTTGAGAATATTGGATCGAGTTGCAAGATTATACCTAGAAAATAGAGCTTTCAAGTTCTATGGTTTTTTTTTTTAATGACTCCTAGTTTTTTTTTTTTTTTATTATAATACCATTGGTATTATTGGTATTTGAGGCAAATGAAGTTTTTTCAAGTATTGAAAATAACAAAATGAAAATCTATTTCCAACTTTATTTATTGACACACCAATCATATTTTTAAATAGAAACAATCATTAAAAAAAAGAGAAATGATACGTTCACAAAGATATTACAAAAGTAAATTTACAAACTGACACAACTTCATATGATATGTGGCTTCGTTTGAATTCAAAAACTATTTCAACTCATCTAACTACAAACTGATACAAACCATATCAGCTCATCACAGTTTTACTTTACAATAAATTAACTTTACAATCTAACGTAGCGGTAGCACATCATACTATGATACTTTGTGAATTTATTTTTGTAGAATCATTTTATGACTAATGTATTTTTGTTAAAAAATATATATTGGGAGTCTTGTTTTATTGATTTATAGTAGTATGACAAATTATTTTTAAAATTATCTTCCATTGTTGAATTTCCTTTGAGAGGACTTTTACTTGAGTATGCTTTTCATTACCCTGACGCGAGTGCTGAGTGGCCTTTACCTTTGCTCCACCAATGCAATAATCAAATGCCTAAGAAATCTTAATTATTTCCTTTTCCCCTATACTTTTTAATAACTTGCCAAATGCTCAATCCTTCATTTAAAGTTCTCAAAGCTTTCTATTCATTAGAAAAATTCCTCAAGATCAATACTTTTTAGCATGGACTCAAGAATAACCATATTTTACTCGTATGAATTGTTGGAAAGATCAATCAATTATTTTTTGAATTCTGCTATATACAGTCATTTTTGTATATTTTTTGTACACTTCACTGAGGTGATAAATCAAAGTAGTTATATTATATTAAAAAAATGTGACACAGCCAATCACATTAATAGAATGTGTAAAAAGTACGTAAAAGTGATTGTACATATAATTTTTGTTATTTTTTTTCCTTTTATTTTTATTATTGTATGAGTAAGTTCAAAAGGATAAGAAACAAGATTTCTTAATGTTTAAGAACGTTTCTAAAATAAGCAATAATATCATTTTTCTATATGATGAAACTGACACAAAACCTATTTTCTTAAATTTAAATCTGCACTAAAAGCAATCATAATCTATATTTTTTGGATTTTTTGAGGATACCAATTCGTCTAAAAGGATTAAAGGAAAAAAGAACAAATTTCGATTTACTGATATTAGATATTGTTATTTTATTATATATATATATATAAAAGAATATATACAATATATTTACCTGTACTTAAAATCTTGTGAACTCGTTGGACATAGACGTAAATAGAAGAAACTAAAGGGGTCACAGAGCAAACGACAAAGAGAATATTTTACCTTTCAGGCAGGCTTTCACCGTTAAAGGTGAGATAAGTCAAAGTTGTCAAAAGCGAATAACTACTTTTTTGTTCCCGCTTTTTTTAATTTTTCCCTTGTTCGTGATGAATCATCTCGACTTTGCTGTAAACATACACAAACTCCTGCTTTTGTGGCCTATTTCCTGCTTACATAAAGCCAGAATCTTTACCAAAAATACTTTGTAGAAAAGAATTTAGGAATTCAAGTTAGGAAGAAAAATAGTGGATGTTGGAGTGGAAGATAGATTATGAACGATTTTGAGCGTGATAGCAAAGCTTAAAAAAGAAATGATGAGGAGGAAATAAAGAGTATGACCCACAAGAGAGGCCCATTGGCTTTGGACAATAGCAATCTATGGCTTTGAACACCAATTGTTTGACGGAAATGGCCAAAGAAGAAGTTCCCCAACAGGAACATATCCAACTGGGTATCTGTCTTTGTCTCTCTCCCCAGTTCACTACCTCAACCCCACCACCACCACCACCACCACTATCCTCTTTTTCTCTCTTCCCTGATATTTCATTTTTCTCTCCTGAGTTTTATTGCTCTCCATGGACCGTAACGACAAGCAGCAGATACTTCAGCACCACCACCACCAGCAGAGGCAGCAGCAGCAGCAGCTGTCGTTGGCCAAGTGCGCACGGCAGCCATGCAATGAATGGTTTGTTTTATTTATTTTTTCTAAGTTTGAATGTTGTAATTCACTCCATTTATCATATTTTTATTTGTACTTCATATGGGATTTTCCCCACATAATTTGATACCTTGTTCTATGCGTTGATCTTGTAATTTGTTCTTCTTATTGATGTTCACGTTTAATGGGGAGTTTTTTGTTTTTTAGTTTTATCGTAGCAACGAGTTATACATTTCGACAGTCTTTCTATGTTTTGATGATTAACTCACTTTGGTATCACATTTTTAGTTACTGAAAATCAAATAAATATTTTATATGCACACATTCATTTTTAAAATATGTTGAAGAGTGATTTGCTGAATGGTCTATTTGAACTCTATTATGATGGTATGGTTTTATATTACACTTGTGTGAATTTCAATTTAGCATTAGTTCATGCAGTCAAAATTGGCCTTAAAGCGTGAGGGTGTAATCCTTCTGCATTAAAAAGTTCAAAAAATGTAATATGATTGCATACTAATATATGATTGTAGAGTGTAGTTACAATATTGATCTGATTTTAATGTGAGAGCACTACTGCAGTGCATGAGAAATTTAGTTAACCAAAAGAGAAAAACCATGGAAGAAGAATGAGAACGCAGAAAATGAGCATTCAGCAGTACCGGTTGAATAACTTTGTTTTCAGTCCCAAAAAGAAAAGTTATGTATGTAAGAGAGCACAGTATGCTAAAAAAAACCCAAACTTGTACCGAGAGGAAAAAGCAAAGCACAAGCCTGAAAAATCTTACTAGAATGTTGCAGTGCCAAAGGTTAAGATTCTTTTGTAGGAGATCAACTCCTTCTCACATAAAAGCTAGCAGATAATATTTTCTCTCATAGTTTTAGTTTTGACCATGTGTTTCTTTTGACTAACTGGTCAATCTATACGCATGGTTATGATGGGATAGCAGAAATTTGTTCTCTTCAAGCCTTAAGTTTGAACCTAACCTGAAAACAAAACGCTCATGGACTGTCAAAATAAACTATATGTGTTGGAGTGTTCTATTAGTGCCTTGCCTCAAAGCACTCCTTTTAAACCTATTATGAAAACCTTATGAATGCTTTGTCTTTGTTTAATCTATAACTAGATCTACTAATGCTAATCATTATTCCATTGCACCAATTTCAATCTTAATGAAATGAGTTGTTTTCTAAAAAGTTAGAATTTCCTTTCAGTTTACTGTTAAATAATTTTGCTGCACCACTTTTTGTTTTCCTCTGTTGGTGATACTTACCCAGAAAAAAATCCACTCTAAAAGATGGCATTTCTGATTTTGATTTTTTGGCATATTCCCATTTCCTGTCATTGCCCCTAATTTTTGTTGTTGTTGGCACCGAGTGTCTGGAACAAAGTTCCAACTAATCCTGGGGGTGTACAACCCAAGAGCTCAGTAAGGAGTTTTCCGCAAGTGTACCTTGGATAATTCAAGGGGAGATTCCTTCAGTCTGATGACTCGTTAGAAATTATGTGCACCCAAGGGTTTGAACCTTAGACCTAGAGAGAGCTTACCTCAAAGACCAAGGCCCTTACCACTTGAACCAATCCCTAGGGGTTTAGAAAAATCAAAATTAAGACTCTAAAATAGAGATCCAAAGTGAAGAAGTGATTGATCTAGAAGATGCATACACATAGTACAGCTAACACAATATATGCTTCATGTGCCTTCATTATAGGATTTATTTTCATATTTTTGGGTCTTTACAAAATTGCATTCATAAAAGGTTTTGTCATGATTGGCATTTATAAATCTTTGTCGTTCCTTGTTCTAAATTTTATGTTACTGACAGCTTTCAACCCTTGCATAATATTCTAATTAGCATAAAATTATTTCAAATGCTTATTGATCTATGCTGCTTATTTTTGTGTCTAGATTGTGTGGCTATATTTCAATACATAGTATCATAGTACTGAAGCTCTAGATGATCATGTTTTCTTTATGAGTTAAATCAATAGATTATTTTCACTAACTCTTTTAAGTTTCCTGATGTAAATCCATAGGCTTTGAGCTAGTGCTGATCCCTAAAATTAGAATTGGAATTACACAGAATATGAATCTTCACATCTATCCATAAGAAAAGGTTGTGTTTGCTATTAGCTAGTTTCGAAGCAGGATTCAAGCATTATCAACTTAATCTTGAACTTTACATATTCATTTTTCCTGTGGATTCAATCGTTTTTGGGTAAATAATTAGCTCATAACCTGTGTAGGATTTTTCGGGATGTTCCAAGTGATATTACCATAGAAGTGAGTGGAGGAACATTTCCATTACATAAGGTAACTACTCTATGTCGCTTCATTATAAATTGTTCATTATGTTCTGATTGAGAGGATGTCTCGTGATGATTGAAGCTCCTTTTACTTAGCTTTTGGTGCTTCCTCTGTTCAATACAATTTCACTGCTGTATGCACTTTTTTCTTTTGCGAGCATTCAGAATGAGTAAACTAGATGGAAATATAGGCATACTGTGTTTAAGATGTGTAATTCTAGTTTGTCTTTTCTTTTAGATAATTCTTAATAATATGATAGGCTTAACATCTGCTCTTGGGTTATAGCTCAACTTGCACAATGTGGGATGGGTTCAGACGTGGTCTGTTCATATTTTCCCAAAGAAACAAGGTCACATTAACTGAAACCCAAGTTTTCTGGGAGTGTGACTTAAATGGGAAAAGAAGAAGAGTCAAATTGAGAGGAAAATCATTTGTATGTCGTTGGAAAAAGAGAAGAAAAATTCGCTTTCTCTAGTTCTGATTGTCAATGGGAAATTGAGAAGTTTGCAACTATTTCACCTGTCCACATTTTTTTGTTACTCACATTCTTTTCAACCAACATACACATAAAGTCTAGCATGACCATTTTCTAATCTGGAGATGCATGTTCTAGAGTTTCAAATATGATAATTTTTTTTAAAGAAATTGCTCCTTTTTTTTCAACATAAATATACCACACAATTTGGATTTAGGTTATTCTCAATTTTGTTTATTCCCAAAGCCACATATTAAAATCATGCCTACCTAAAGCACACCCTCTTGGATTTGTGATGCTCTTGCTCATTTGCCTGACTCGTATCATAGATTCCATAGTTACTTTACTAATTAGAAGAGGTTCTTGAGTGAAGCATTTCTCCTATCATTTTCTACCTACTTAACTATCTTAAAAATAATTGACTCAATGGAAATTGTTGTGCATAAGACACAACAACTTAAGCGCAAAGAATATAATATTAAAAGTAAAGAGGGTGAGTGACCATAACCTTATCTTTGTAGCCATTTGCCACAGACCTCCCAGCCACTAAAGGAAATCTAAAAAGAAGAAAGGTTGGGAAAATCATTGCTTTAATTATAAGAACTTGCTTTATTCATAGCAGTGATGCTAATTTTCCTAGTTTTCATGGCACCGATAGTCTTAATTCTTAAATGCAATGCAGTTCCCACTTGTCTCTCGAAGTGGCCGAATCAGAAAGTTAGTTGCAGAACATAGGGACTCTGATATCTCAACGGTGGAGCTTCTTAATTTACCAGGAGGTGCAGAGGCGTTTGAGTTGGCAGCAAAATTCTGCTACGGAATCAACTTTGAAATTACGTCTATGAATGTTGCACAACTGTGCTGTGTTTCTGATTACCTTGAAATGACTGAAGAGTTTTCAAAAGATAATCTTGGTTCCCGTGCTGAAGAATATCTTGAGATTATTGTTTGCAAGAACCTTGAAATGTGTGTTGAAGTTTTGCAACAGTGTGAGAATCTACTCCCTCTTGCAGATGAGCTTAGAATAGTTAGCCGTTGCATAGATGCAATAGCCTCCAAGGCTTGTGCAGAGCAAATTGCCTCAAGCTTCTCACGCTTAGAGTACAGCAGCTCAGGGAGGCTTCATATGAACAGGCAAGCCAAGTGTGATGGGGACTGGTGGATAGAAGATCTCTCTGTTCTTCGGATTGACTTGTATCAAAGAGTCATGACAGCAATGAAGTGTCGCGGGGTCCGTCCTGAGAGTATTGGGGCATCACTTGTGGGTTATGCCCAGAAAGAGTTAACAAAGAAATCCAGCTTGTGGAATCCATCTAGCCAGGTGAAAGTTGATTTGCTTTCAGGTTCAACTGGACATGAAAAAGTTGTGGTTGAGACAATTGTCAGCCTCTTGCCTGTTGAGAAACTTGCTGTTCCAATCACTTTCCTTTTTGGGCTTTTGCGAAGCGCAGTGATGCTTGATTGCTCTGTTGCTTGTAGGCTTGATCTGGAGAGGAGAATTGGATCCCAGCTGGATATTGCTACTCTTGACGATCTTCTGATACCTTCTTTTAGGAATGCTGGTGATACCTTATTTGATGTTGATACAGTTCACAGGATTTTGGTAAATTTCTCACAGCAAGATGATAGTGAAGATGATATGGAAGATGCCTCTGTTTTCGAATCTGATAGTCCTCATTCACCTTCCCAATCTGCCTTGTTCAAAGTTGCCAAATTAGTAGATAATTACCTTGCGGAAATTGCTCCTGATGCAAATCTTAAGCTTGCTAAGTTCATGGTTATTGCAGATACGTTACCAGCACATGCACGTACCATTCATGATGGATTGTATCGAGCCATTGATATTTACCTGAAAGTACGTATTACTTGTCTTTTGTTTCAATTTTTTCTGGAATATTGTGTTGTAGGGCACTCGCAGATTTCATTGAGAACTTGCTTCTGAGTACTGTTTTCTCACATGGAACTACTAGAGAAATATTGTCCCACATAAATCAGACTGATTTTGGAGGGAGGTTGGTCTTAATTCTTGTCATGAAGCCCTTACCCAACCACTCCTAAGATTAACACAAGACACAGTCAAGATTAATTTCAAGAAAGAAAGAGAGAAAAACTAATTTTATTCTTACTTGATGGTCAAGCTGATCCTTCACTTGAAATAATCTTATTCTTATTCAGGCACATCAAGGTTTACCAGAGTTGGACCGGAAGAAGCTATGCAAATTGATTGATTTCCAAAAACTTTCTCAAGAAGCTGGTGCACATGCTGCACAAAATGAGCGCCTCCCTCTCCAATCTATTGTACAAGTGCTCTACTTTGAGCAAATAAGGCTCCGAAATGCCTTGAGCTGTTCTCATGGAGAAGATGATCACAAGCCGGTGCACCAGTCATGGCGGATCAGCAGCGGGGCACTAAGTGCAGCAATGTCTCCACGAGACAACTATGCATCACTTAGACGGGAAAACCGTGAGCTAAAACTTGAGCTAGCGCGGTTGCGAATGAGACTAAATGATCTTGAGAAAGAACATGTTTGTATGAAGAGGGATATGGAGAAGTCAAACTCTCGTAAATTTATGAGTTCGTTCTCAAAGAAAATTGGTAAACTGAGCTTCTTTGGACATAGTTATTCAAGGGGATCAAGTTCTCCATCAAGGCATTCACATAGAACTGACTCTAAGGTTATTGAGAGAATGTGTGCAAGCACAGATTAGGTAATTAAAATGACTGGGAACTTTTTTCTTTCCTTTTTTTTTTTCTCAATCCCCTGTATTTGTTGAGCATTTGCATATCATATTTGTGGTGGGCTTTCTACTTTATAACATTTCAAATTTCTTTTTGGCCACCTTGTAAATGAGTTATGTGCTCAAGGTAGCAAGAGTAAGGGGATCTTCTTGATTGCAAGTGAGGAGCCATGGAAATTACAACTTTGATATTTATACATGTATAAAAATAATCTTTGATGTGGACATGCATAAATATGCTCATCGTTGTTATTTTTGTAAACAATTAAATTCATGACGAATGATTAACTGTTTGGTAACAAGCTAAACAAACCTTTAGGCTTTACAGTGCCTTGATGTTATATCATTTTCTCTCATAAGTAAATATTTGTTAGTACTGTAGTAATTTTAGAATGATTTATTAATTTTCGGTAGGGGTGCTACCCCCACCATATAGTGCGGGGTAGCCCCCTCCCTGCCCCTGCATCTCGGGGGCGGGGGCAGACTCCCAATCCGCCCCACGCCCTGCCCACTTCAATAATGGATTACAGTCCACTAGGTCCAAAAATTATTCCTGAGCCTAAAAGTGATCAAAAACACATTTTTGGACCCTAATTGTAAATTTAAATTTGTAGAAGACTATAATTTGCTAGTGCATATTTTGTATGAGTTGTAGTGTAATAGGGTGGTCCTTTTATAGATTGTCTTCACAATACAAGTCTCACACTTAAGTAATGTGAGACTCGTATATTGTCTTGACAATCTATAAAAGGGTTACCCTACTACATTACAACTTATACAAAGTATTAAGTAAAAGTTCTACTTAATACATATTCCTATATTTATATATAGTAAAAATAATAAATATTTATAAATATGTATAGTGTAAATATATAAATATATATTTATATAAAAAAAATTTGGTTACCGCCCCCCGCCCTCGCATGGTGGGGTGGGGGGTGGGGGGCGACAGCGGGGTACGGGGCCCCGCTGCCCACTCCTAATTTTCAGAATAATCCCAACTGAAATGAATTTAGAGTTTACTATTTTCGGCCCTTTTCTTTTCTCTTAAAATTTGCATCATCTTCTTCCAGAGTTTCATTTTTCAATAATACATTTTCCAAGTTATACTTGATATTCTACCCCAATTATAGAAGTAAAACTGGCTTGGCTTCCTTAATTCCTTCTTGTTTTCGGGTTAAATAATTTACTCTATATTTTATATAATTCTCAATCCTGTAGATATACGGATCTTGAATATGTTGATAGGTGATAGGCCAAGAATTGCCATTATGCCTATGCCTGACCCATTGAAGTTTTTAAAGCTCTCAAAGAATCTTGCTTTTTGCAATTACTGTTGTAAGTTTGTCGTAGAAGTTATTAAAAGTGAAACCTTTTGTGCTGCTAGCTTGTTCATTCTTCAATAATATCCTTTTAGTCAGTATAATTTCTGTTTCTAATGGCATTAGTAATAATGATGCTAGTACCTTTAATTTTCTCAATATGGGATGTGGGAGGTATTAGTAGAAAGTACACCTTAAATATAACTGTTGGGAATTGGTCAGAAAGAATTTCATTGTCTATACTTATTAAAAAAAAAAAAAAGGAGAATTTCATTGTCTATGATGCTGAGGAGTAAGCAATACTTGAGCTAATTTTATGCGAGAAAATAGTAGCAGATATTAATGCTTTGTTAGTTCACCATGAGAGTGGGTGAAGGAAACACAATTGTGTTTTACTTGCAAAGTTTAGATTAGTATACGCATTCGGTCCTTTTTTTTCACCAGCTGTGTATCAAGTCTTTAAGCTCTTGAAATCCTTAAAATCTTAGGAAAAAATAGGAATAGAGATTTACTTTGATTAGTTTTCTAAAATTCCCCTTCTTCATTGTTCTAGACAGCACTGAAGTAGGTCTCACCCAAATACAACCTCAAAACAATTCAGGCACATTTCCCTAATTCCTTGTTTTGTTTGCCTTTTTTCTTCTTTGGAACCCAAGGAACCATGAATAGAAAACATCAAACACTTATCTCAATTTCAAAAAGAAAAAACAAAAACTAAGAGTTACAAGGAGCAAAACTACATCATACGTTATTGCTTCATGTCAGTTGACATATTCATCAAATGAACAATTCATAGTAGAGACATCCTAGCTGAGCTGTCACAGAATCCTATAGGGCCCTAATTAAGCTACACAAAAACAAGGTTTAAAAGATCTCCGAGACATCACCAATCCAAGAAGTCAGCAATTTCTGTTGCACACATTGAGAGTCTCTTCTCTTGCAACTCATCATTGATTGGCAAGTCAAAAGCTACCCTTAAATAAAGGAACTTACGAAAGCTGTCTGGTTTCCTGAGACAAGGTTTCAACGTGGTAACCTGTTTGCTAGTTCCACATTCAGACTCTAGATGAAGATCTTCTATTTTGGCCAATTTTGTACTGATTTTATTACTGCTATCATAGTTTTCATTAGCATGCGAAAATTTAATCTCTGTTGTTGAATCTTCAAGTAGCGGCCACTTGAGTTTTTGTTGAGTTCTCTTGTTGTTACCAATCATCGGAGAGCAATACTCTACTTTGGAATTTTCTTTTGGTTCCTCGTCAAATTCTTCTTCCCTAGAGCTTACGTTGTTGCAATAGATGTTCTTAAGCTGGTGCTTAAGGCTCTGGTTGTGATTTTGGTGCTTTGGTGTTGTCCCAGCATATAATTTGAGAGGTGAAGATTGTGTATGACTTTGTTGGTTGACATGATTTTTGGAAGGCTGCATATGTCGTGAAAAAGGTTGGAGGCGGTGCCCTTTACCCTTAAGGCTGAAGCTGCATCTTTGGTGCTTGGGTGTTGTCCTAGCATCTGACTTGATCGATGAGAATTGTGTATAATCCTGTTGGTTGACATGATTTTCGGATGACTGCATTTGCCGTGAAGAACAAGGTTGGTTGTGGTAGTGGTGCCCTTTGTCGTTAAGGCTCTGGTTGTGGCTTTGGTGCTTCGGTGTTGTCCCAGCATCTAACTTGATTGGTGAAGATTGGCTCTGGTTGTGGTTTTGGTACTTGGGTGTTGTCCCAGCATCTGACCTAATCAGTGGAGATAGTATATGACCTTGTTGACTGACATATCTTTCGGAAGACTGCATTTTTCCTAAAGAACCAGGTTGCCAGTGGTGCCCTTTGGCTTTTAGCAAGTCATAGACAGTATGATTGGGAACAATCAAGAACACTTTACCAGGAACCAAAACTGCCTCAGGTTTAACCACAATCCATGGACACTCAAACACGTCAGTTCGAGTAATAGAGTGCCTGGGGTTCTTCTTCATGACTTCTGCAGCAATAATAGGTTGTGTATGAATCTCCACATACCTACCCGGGTGCACCAGTTTGAGTACTCCTTTCTCCCTTGTTAGAGCTCCCATTGTCTCTCTTTCTTTGCTTAGCAAATAGGGCTGACCATATAGAATTCAAGGAAAAGAGGATTTGAGGTAGTCCATGTCTTCCTCTTTAATAATGTCCCATCTTTCCCTCATTGACAAAAAAGATGACAATTCCAATGGAAGAGTCTTTGGAAACCGTGATGGCTTATTTCAAGGTTCTTTCTACTTTAATAATTTTGTTTAATTCTACAGATAGATCAGGAGTTATCTCAAAAGATTCATTTTTTCTTTCGAGGAATCAGATCCTTTGTTTTTGTTTTTTTTGGCAAAATACTGTGGTTATGTGCATGCAGTTTGGCCACAGGCTTTTCTTCTCGTCTTTTTTATTTTTATGGATGGATGAAAAAAAATAATTATTCTTTAGGCCACAAAATGGAACAAACTTGTCGTCTCATGTTAACAGGTGTGAAGATACGTTTCCATCTTTCAGCTTTAAATAATGATGCTCCTGGTCTTGGAGCATATCCCAAAGATTACAGGTATTCTTCCCTAATTCTTTCCTCGTCATTAATGGGGAAGAAGTGGTTTTCATGGGGAAGACCATGAAAACATATTGCACGTAGCTTTAGTGTCTTAGGTCCCATTTTCAACATGTGTTTTGTTTAGATTCTGTTACATGATAACATTTCAAAGCAAGGACTGGTGATTGATTAGCCTTTCAGAACAACCATTCATTGAAGTGATTTTCCAGTGGGTTTTGGGATGACAATCAGTGGTTTGTAACTCCTCCAAATGCCCAACTCTTTTTGTTTGTCTTGACAGATATGTTTTTGGGTTAGGTTCATCTTCTAGGTCTCCAAATACTGAAAACAATTGAAACTATATAAAAAGCCAGCTATCGACTACAAGTAGTTAGAACACTGCCATTTGATGTTGGAACTGGAATAGACAGCAGCCTTATATTTTGATTTTGTGATTCTACTATTCATGTTGCACTCTTCATCATCAAAATCTTATGATTTTGCGTATTTATGTAGCAATAACAAGTGTCATTACCCACCTGCGGGCATCCCAAGTGGTAAGGGCGAACTTGTGTGCCTGAGGCCCATGCCACAGGTTCAATTTTCCATGGGATCAAATTGCGATTTTAAGTGGGAGGCCATAACGGTGGGTTGTTGTACTAGTCTCCCTAGGGGTTTAGGTTCTACAAGTGAGAGTCCTAAGCGTTCTGTCGTGGCTTCATATAATACGTTATAATTACTTTATAATAAAAGTAGCTTGACAATCTAACATATCACATCAAGTCATGTCAGTTTGTGGATTTATTTTTATAGAATTTTTTTGTAGCTAAAATATTTCTATATCCAATGATTATATATCCTAATACGGTATACCTCATGTGATAAAAAAAAATGTGGTCCAAGATGTATATTGTATGGTAAAGTCAAACTGATCTTAAGCGGATTTTATTTATTTAATGAATGGATTGGTTTGCTATTTGAATATCACCAAAAACAGCCTAAAAATTCAACTAATTAATACACTAAATGGCAATAGAAATAATATAGCGATGGGATTCATGCACAATAGTTTAACAATGACGGTTGTAATAGACGCCCTAGGATTCAACTACTCTTCCTTTCTACAATGTGATTCATGCACTCTACTTTGTCTTTTTATCTTGTATGGATAAACAAGAGATACCGAGGAAATAAACAAGCTTTTGCAATCTCTTCATTTTTCATTTGGATAAAAATTATTGACCCTCTGGACTTCTTAATTATCCAATGCAATTGTAAAATCCTTGACCAAAAAGCTTGATCATTTAGAGTTGGTCTGTTAGAATATACCCATCAGCTTAAGTTTTTGAGATAAATAATAACTAACCCCACACATGTCCTTATTTATGTAAAGCACACCCGCAAAGGGAAGTGTTATCTCCCAGTTACTGCGTTTAGAGCACAGCCATGTCTTCCCCGTGATCCTTACTTTAAAACAGGTCCATGACATGAGTATCATGGTGGAGACCAGCTTGCCCATATGCTCTTCATTTAGTCCAAGGCCAAAACAGAACTCTTGGCCCTTGGGAGCAAGAGTCGTCGTCACTGCAAATACATCTCTAAAATTTCATATTCTCCATAATAGCAACAATTGGGAATACTTGGTCATTGAAAGGACTAGAGTATGCACTGAAGATGCTTGAGCTCATGTCAGCTGAAAGAGATGACAAATTAATTATTACCAACGGCCTTGTTCGCGACAAAATTGCTTGCTGCATACACGGATGGCCATTTGATTGAAACAAAGCATATCTATATGTATGAGGATGAAGGGGCGCCTGATGAGATAAACTTCGTAACATCTTCAAACCGGAAGACCTAGGTGTACTTTTACCAATGGCATCTCGGGGACAGAAGAACATACCTGAGACTTCACAGGAAATTACACTCAAGGAGGAAAACTGGAAAACAAACACGTAGTCATTGGCATTGCCAGAAAGCAGTCAAACACCATTGCCTTAATATTATCCGTTCCAAACACAAATAAAAAGGAGTCATACACTGCCCTTACAAACTTATTGTAAATTTCATTCTAAATTTCCCTTGTGGTAAAAATTATGTGGACTTGGCATAGAAGCGAAGGCCGACTGCCAAACCCAAGATTAGAAGGGGAACCAGAAACTGGAGTAGCTTGATTATGAACTCTGGCGTCTTATCCTGATTGTAGTGAGGCTGTTTGGGAGGAGTGTACTTGACCTTGGTGGGGATGCTTGACGAATCGATATCTCCTACATAGAACTCGTCCATCATTGCTCTTGCACTGCTACTGTGGCCAACATCCTCAAAATCATCAGTTGCATCCTTTCCTGCAAACCATTTTTTTTTTTTGGGTAAACAAATTTTTTTTTTATTAATAATCAAAATAGGCAAGAGCCCAAGTAGCCTCCTTCCCTAAGAACCATACATTACCTTGGTGGTAACAGCAGATATTTGCAGATGCAAAATTAAATATATGCCAATTATCATACCTGTTGCTGACAACAAGACGTCGTCGCCACCAGGATGATCCTCCAAGAATTTTGTCACATTAAATACCTGTTTCAGGCTTCCAGGACATTAGCGTTCGGTATATTCAAGGATATTGCAATTGGAAGACCACAATGTGACTCATCAAGTTGAATGAAAGCCAAGCACGATAAAGATTGCCAATATTAATGTTCATTCACCTGCACATAATTGTTCCCGGCCCCTTGAAGCTTGAGCCTGGTGAAGTGCTCAAAAGCTCAAAGGAAGTTTTCTTATACACGCACATGAACATTTTAGCATAAATCGGTAAACAATTCCTATATCTTCTAAATTATTTGTATTTTCACTTCACTTTTCTGTAAGTGGACGCCATTTTGAGTCTAGGAAGTTTCATCTGATGATACTAACTATACCACATATTTTGTAGTCTTTTCCCCATTTGGAGGCGATTTCTCACGCTTTCTGAAATTCACTGTATACCTGTACTTATATAAAAAAAAAAAAACTGTATACCCGTACTTGCTAATGTACTTCCCCCTATCACTTCTAGCTAAATGTTAGTCAATGAAACATACTTGAATTCAAAAAATAAGAATTAATTGAACCGTTCCCATCCATGAATCTTTGTTCTGCCATTAAGAATAAATAACTAAGGTTTTAAGTTTCAATCGTCCTAAAAATAGAGGTAATGGTATCAATGTAAGATTATTCTTCATTATCGCCTACAAAAAAAAAGTTATTCTTCATTATTAACTACATGATCTTTGGCTTGTTAATTCCCACAAAATCTTCGAAGTCATGCTTATATACTCTAAAGAGGTTTTCCTTTCTTTCCACCCTAAGAAACTTGTGCTTTGGTGGACAATCAAAGTAAATCCTCCTCTCATTCCAATTCCAGTCCCAGACAAGAAGCGTATAAATGCTTTGTGATCATGTTGTCCTACGAGAGAAGACTAATCCCTTAAAAATATCAGGTCGCACCAAAAACAACATACCAAAACTTCCTTTGAATTAATTTGAGGCACAGTACAAATTCAACAGATAGAAGCTCCTTTAATGACCAAGGTGAGAAAATGGGGAAACATCGAAAACGTCTATACAAAACAAAGAGTTTGTTATATGAGAGATATAAAACGACTAGAGACAAGCATATTATATTTCTAATGAAAACTTACGGCAGAGTTTCTAAACCGTAAATCAGATTTCCAGTTTTATTATTCATATTTTGTCACCTCAGTATACAACTTAGTGAGATAAAATGAATTAAAGAGTAGTAAAAAAATCTCTCTAGGTGACAATGAAAAAATTTAAACCATTTGGTTGAAAGTAATTGTTAAACTTTCATAACTCGAAGCAAAGGAAAATGCATCGTGCAATCCATCTAGCCAATCCTCAACATTGAAACTGAGGGCCCCTCTACAACGAAACAATAGGAACGTGGCAAACAATCTCATTTTTTAATCCTGTTGATCTTGCATGTCGGACCAGTCAGTTTAGGTCCCAACATTTGCATGCAAATCATATGTAATAGTATTTTCTTATACAGATCCTGGCCTCAGATCCATATCTTTCCACAGTTACATTGTCGAATCCCACAAGTAAAAAGGTCAAGATTTATTAAGGATCTCTACCCAGAACAATCAAACAAACAGAAAGAAAACTGAGAATTAAACGGAAAAAAAAAAAAAAAGAACTTTCCCTGCACACAAATAGATAGCATCCAAACCCAGATGCAAACGATTCAAATCTCCCCGACCCGATTCCCAGTATATCTTATCCATTGAACAACATCAGCGTTACATTCCCACCGACACCGCAGGAAAAAAATTACAAAACCCGTCAAAGCAAAAACACAAACCTATGATGGTTTTAGTCCAAATTGCATCAAGCCCTGATCACACAGAAAGATACAACATACCTTGCCATCAATGACAAGCCAGCAATCTTTGGGGTCGTTGTGCTCAGAAACCTCAGCTAGAGTGTAAACCTTGCGTTCTCCACCCATTGCTCCAAGGATGTCAAGACTACTAAGACCCTTTATCTATTCGAAGGCTTTGAAACAGAGCACAGCTCGTGTAGTACGCCTTTGATCTCCAAAGGCAAAGTTTTGGGTGGATTTCAAAGGAAAAAGAGAGAGATGGGTTGGTGAAGACAATAGCAGATCTGGTTCGGATAGTGGGTTGGTAAGGGTCGGATGGATTGTCACAAACCTACTCCGCTTGGAAGTTGCTGTGGTTCATAAATAATATGGATACTATTTGTTGTTTCAGACCGCACACCTTCATTGAAAATAAAATGCCTCCAACGGACGGAAAAGGTACAGAAAAAATGACAAAGATTACTCATTGTATTAAATAAATAAAAAATATTTTAGCTATAAAAAAATTTCATGAATTCACAAAATGATTTGATATGATGTGTTATATTAAATTATAAAATTATTTTTTTATAAAATAGATTTAATGTATAGTAAAAGTCACTTCATTTTATAGAATTTTTTTGTAGATTTTTTTTTTTAATATCTATAACACTTCTCTTAAATAAAACGGAGACATATATATATATATTAAGTGGATCATATAATATTTATTAATTTTAGTATAATTCTTTAAACAATATTAAATATTTAATAAATATTATACAAATTATCTTATATATTCTATCTTTTTCTCATTCAAAATCATTGAATTCAAGTACAAGTTTGAGAGATTATTGAGTCAATCTTTGATAGACGAGTCTAAAAAAAAAGGTATTATGGTTTCTTTTTCAGTATGATAGCATCATAGTTTTTGTTTAATAATTGGATTACTGCATTATTCATCAAGCAAACACTCACTTCACATTGAATACGAAAAGATTGTTGGTTGGACAGTCCAATCCAACCACCTTAATTTTCCCACCTGTATATTTATTTTCTTCATAAAGTGATGTGTAATGTTAGACTTTGTGTGTTGAATTCTCAGAATGCTGCAGAATGCAGTCCATGCCAACATGTCATTTGGGCATTTTGACACTTCAAGCCCAAGGATTTGGCATTGTCATAGTTGTTGTTAAGCCAATGGTTTTTAAGGCAACGATAATGGAGGATTAGAACTCGGATCTCACCCTTGAAATGAGATCCACGTGAAAGAAAAATTATTTTTTTAATAATAGATTTTATTTAAAAAAAAAAAAAAAGTACGCATAATTTGTTCATCCTAAAACTGTATATAACATTTCTAATCTTACTCGTAAAATCCATCATGAAAGATAACCATTTAACCCCCTTTTTTAAGGGAATACTTTTTGGTCAATCTAAAGGCACATGCGTTAAGCATTCATCCACCCATTTCATAAGGAATTCATTGAAAAGTGTACTCTTAATAAAAGAAAGTAACAGATTCAATTTTTTTTTTTAAATATATATATATTTATTAAATTTCACTCCGTGAATGATAGAACTAAAGTAAGGGATTTTGAATTAATAATTGTTTAGGCTCAAATGAAAAGCAAGGGATTTAGAAATTAAATCTGATGGTGCTTGGTGAAATGATATGATTAATTTGTGTGTTCTAGATTTGTATGGATGAAAAAATCTATTCATTATCCTAACTTTTATCATCCTCTTATAATTCTATGATGTGGCATTAGATGATAGGTTCATAAGTAAAATATAATAAATAATATCCAATCATCTAATGACACATCATAAGATGATGAGAGGATGATAGAATTTGAAATAATGAGTTGCATTATTCTATATGAATATCTTTTATTTTTAATAATAAAAAGGATAGAAAAAATATGGATTTAATCGTCACGTGATTTGTATAAGAAAAGTGTTTAGTGCTAAAAAAATAAAATAAATATTAGAAGATATAATTATGAAATTTTTTATATTTAATTGTAATATGAAAGTGTATTATAAAAGATTGTATGACAAATTTATCCAAAATCTTTTCTTTGGATAAATAAAGTTTAGTAGACAAAAATTGAGTAGCCCAATATGAAGAAGGCCGGGCTTTAGACTGGGCTCGGCGTTTTACGTGGACTGAATTCACAGAGTAAAGACCGAACAGGGCCAGTTACCAGCTCTACACCCCCAACCCAGAAACGCTAGTTCGCACCTTTCAGGCTCTCTCCATTGTTTCTCTCTGAGAGAGAGAGAGAGAGAGAGAGAGACGCTGAGGGTGAAGAAAAATGGTGTCTGGTTCTGGGATATGCGTGAAGAGGGTGGTTTTGGACGCAAGGCTCCACATGCTGGGGCGCTTGGCTTCGATCGTGGCGAAGGAGCTGCTGAACGGGCAGAAGGTAGTGGTGGTGAGGTCCGAGGAGATATGCGTCTCCGGAGGACTGGTCCGCCAGAAGATGAAGTACATGAGGTTCCTCAGCAAGCGCATGAACACCTAGCCCTCTCACGGCCCCATCCACTTCCGTGCCCCTGCCAAGATCTTCTGGAGCACCTTCCGCGGGCCAGTCCCACTCACTCACTCACTCGCTCGGTCATTTCTTTTCTCTGAGTTTTTTCTCCTTGTTTATGGGACAATGGGAATGTCCTGAATCTTTGTGACTTATTTAACAAAAAATGTGTGTTTTTTTTTAATTTTTGGGGAACCGGTTATATTTATGCAGGATGATTCCGCACAAGACGAAGCGCGGGGCAGCGGCGCTTGCCCTTGAAGGTATACGAGGGTATTCCTCCTCCGTACGATAAGATCAAGAGGATGGTTATACCCGATGCTTTAAAGTTGGTTTTCCTTCTTAAATTTTATTTTTTTATGAATATAAAAATTTATAAAAAAAAAAAGAAAAAAAAGAAGCAATTCCAAGTAAAATTTTATTACTTGGAATTGTTTTTGCTTTGGTATTTTTGGTGGCTTGTGGGTTTCTGATTCGTATGGGTACTGACTGGTTTGATCTGCAACGGATGTGCAAGGTGTTGAGGCTTCAGAAGGGGCACAATTACTGCTTGTTGGGCCGCCTCTCATCCGAGGTTGGATGGAATCACTACGACACAATCAGGGTAAGATATATGCTTCTCCGCTTTTCAATCATTCTGCTTCACCTTACTCTCTATTATTATTAGTTCTTAGTAGTCGACATGTCATTCCCTGAATGGACGGTGAAACTACACTTTGTGCCCATGATACTTGGATGATTTTGAGGTAGCTATGTGTTTTGTATTGTTGCTTGATGACGCCTGTGGATTTTCAGTAAGAATGACATTTGTGATGTTCGTTTAGTCAACAGAAGTCTCTGAGCTGACAACTGTACTCTTTCATTTAATGTCTATTATTATTGTGGTCTTTGTATGATATGTAGAATATTCCTTGTTTAAAAGCATGAAAGGTAAAGATTCTCGAATCTCAACCTTTATGTATAGGTCATGTGCCTATATTGGGTATCAAGACCGTGGAACTACACCTTATTGCATTGGGATCTCTTGCTTTTTTATGTTTCCCTTAGTGCTGGGGATTTAACATTTTGCACTGGACCAATGGTTTTCTTCTTGCTTCACTTGTCCCAGTGCAAGTTTCAATCACCGGGCTACTTTTTAGTCTTGCATATCACATATGCCTTCCTTTTTGCCTGTATTTTTATTGTCTGATACTGAGGTGTGGGTAATTTATTACGGCAGTGTTCTTAGATGTGAACTGATGGCCTTTAATTTTCAAATGCTCATAAAATTGTTGCTCAGATAAATGTTGACCATTTTTAAGCAATGATTTTTCAAATACCCCATGATTTCTGAAAAGGTAAAATTTAGGATAGTGGAAGTAAGATTTGTAATCCTTTGGAGTTTACTTAGGTGAGGTGATAATTGTTTGGTAACATGATCATGCAGGCTTTCAATTGTTGATTTTCTAACTAACATCATGAGCAGAAAAAGTTTTCTGACTGCTATTTTCTCTCAGGAGCTGGAGAAGAAGAGGAAAGAGAGGGCTCAGGTTGCATATGATAGGAAGAAGCAGCTGAACAAACTTGGGGTGAAGGCTGAGAACGCTGCAGAGAGCTTGGCTCCCATCTAGACATCCTTGCTCCCGTTAAGTACTGAAATTTTAGTGGGAGTTGCATACAGTTTAGACCGAGGATTATGTTGAAACGAATCTCCTGTTAGTTTTGTTGTTTGTTTGAAATGGTAATTTTGATAAATTATGATTGACTACATTTTTCTAATGGGTTGTCTGTAGAATATTCATAATTTTTATATGCTCAATTGTTGAGTTCATGCACCCTCATATACGGGTGTCTCCAATGGGCCAAAGTCCTCTGCCTGATTGGCATAATCCATTTTGGAGGTCTGAGTTCGAACCCCCTCCCCGTATCCAAAAAAAAAAAAAAAAAATTGTCTCCAATGGCTATCAGGCTGTGTGGGCAATGGTGGGCTCCATAGCTGGCCTGAATAATGAGTACAATTTGTCGGGACTGATATAGGTTGCTATCTTCCTAAATAGCTTGCAACGGTTTCAGATCAAGGTGTTATTTTTTTCCCATTTGAACCTCACGGTTCGTGCTGCTCCCAAATTATCCGATTGTGTCACCATTCTCTAATTTTCTGTTGAAATATTCATTTTTCTAAGCTCTCTCCCCTTCAAATGGGTCCAACATTCCCAAGGAATCAGGAATTTTTTAGCGATTACTACACCAGAATTTATAAAATGTTGGGTAAGTGAAAACCCCTCTTTTAACACTAGTCAACAAATGTTGGGTATCTTTGTTTAAAGGTGTTCAAGTATTTCCAAAATCAGTTTATAGAGTTTGGGGTTTGATGGCAGTGGCGAGAGTGATGATTTTGCATCGAGTGGCAGCAGTGCAGAGCAATGGTTTATGGTGATTGATGATTCAGGTGTACCCCGTTCCAAAACCATTCTATCATTTTAAGAGCACTAACATTGATTTTTCTATATGCATAAATCACATCTTTTAGATATTGATGTTACATATCAAGAAA
>QEOT01007392.1:104293-143798 GCA_003123785.1 Pterocarya stenoptera | reverse complement strand
AAAAAAAAAAAAGAGAAAAAAAGGAAAAAAAACCTTCTGACATGCACAATGGTCACTGAACTGCACATTTACCCGAAAAATAACAAAGGATTTCTCATTAGTAACCTATCCGATAACAAAGCTAATTGAACATGCTAAACTCGGGAAACAAAAGACTCTATGCAAGACCCTCATCGTTAAGACGATTCAACACTCTGCCCTAACGTTCTATTTTTTAACCATGGTGTGTGATGGATCCAAATGGCAAACAAAGAAGAAAGATTTCACTGGTGCCACAAACCCAGCACAAGGAGAAATCCTAACTATTGATGTTTCTTTCCTCATGGTCTTGATGGATCCAATTCCCAAACCACCAACAAAGATTTTATTTGTTCTGCAAGTGTAAGCATAACCGAAAAGTTGGCTAAAAATCTGTGTTCATATAGACATAAACAGCGCAGAAATGATAGTCTTGCACAGGCATAGCACCAAATTATTCACAGAACTGATTTTTTTTAGTTCTTAATAAACGGCTGCAAAATGTTAGCTTGCAGATTGAAAGTTGGAATGAAGAAAGTTCATATTATCTATGAACAAACTGACATGTAACTTGAATTTAGAAATTCATACCCAAAAGTCTGAAACATTAAATTCGAATCACATTGAATCGTTTAAAAGAAAGATAAAAGAAGTTACAGATCCACCACCAAAAGTTTCACATTCTATGAAAAAATTGAATAAACGTTCAGAGATCCAGTGTGTATGGAATTTCGTCAAAATCAAATAGAAAAATTGAAACTTCGTATTTATAATTCTGTGCACCAAACGATTGAACATATAGATCCGGATCTATCGAATCACACCCGTGCGGCGGCAACGGCGGCGTTGGAGGCGGCACCACTGAGGAAGGAGAGGAACCCGGAGGCAGGATTCTCCTGCTGGTCAAGGAAGAGGTCCTCGGGAACCCTAAAGGCGCCGTGGACGCAGACAACGCCGACGCCGACTAGGAGAGCGGAGATGAGGAGTGATCCGACGGTAGTGAGGAAGACGACGAAGATACTTGTGACGGTCAAGAGGCCGAGGGTTTCTTTTTCGGACAATGTGCGGCCGAAAAGAACGAGGGGCTGGTCGGAGGGGCGGAAGAGGTAGAGGAAGAGCCACGAGGAGAGGAGGCCGAGGAGGACGAGGAGAGAGAAGGGATGGGAGAGGAGAGAGAAGGCGAGGGTGAGGGCAATGACAGAGAGGTAGTTGACACGGAAGTAGGAGTAATTCTTGCGGATGCGGAGGGCGGCATCGGAGAAGGAGTCGGGCTTGGAGAAGGCGGAACGGTCGGCGAGCTCGGTCCAGGGGCGGCGCTGGGAGAGACCGTGGCGGAGAGAGTCGGAAAGGTGGTTGATGAAAGCGCGGAAGGCAGGGTTGGCAATCGGGGGTTGTGATTCGGAGTTGGAGTTGGAGATTGGGAGGAGTAGGGGCGGTGATGTTGCAGATGACATGGTCGTCGGTGATTGCAGAGGGATATGAGATGCCGGAGTTTGGAACCAATAATCGGATTCAGATTTAAGCTGGCGGTGAGGTGAGACGATTTTTAGATCGAAGTTTCAAAGCAACCTTTTGAAGGTTGCGTTTGGATAATCAAATTCAACTCTCTCCCGTCAACTATCGATTAGATTTATTATTTTTTTAATTTTTTATAAAAATATTCAATTTATCTCAATTTATTTCATATATTTTAATTTAAAAAATTAAATTTATCTTAATTTAAAAAAGATATTAGGATGACTACCAAATATATCCACCAATTGTGTACACTAATACAAATGAATATTTTTCCTTTTTCTTTTTTCTTTAAGCATTTTTTAAACATACTTAACAATTAAAAAAATAAATAAATAAAATAAATTCACTAATAGTCTTTTTTAACTATTAAAAAAATAAAAATAAAAATATATGAATGGGCACATTTGGTAGAAATATTTAATAGTCATACAATCATTTTTCAAAAATTAAACTCATCTTAATGAAATTCACAAAATATTATTATTCACAACTCAATTCAATTCATTTTAAAATCTAAATATAACCGAGTACTAATATTGAAATAACCATAGTTAAGTTTTGACCAAAATTTAGCCAAGTTGCTAAAA
Organism: Pterocarya stenoptera; assembly: GCA_003123785.1. Lineage (NCBI taxonomy): Eukaryota > Viridiplantae > Streptophyta > Magnoliopsida > Fagales > Juglandaceae > Pterocarya > Pterocarya stenoptera. The sequence continues at coordinate 141,675 of QEOT01007392.1, read as the reverse complement.
ACCACCTACACCAAACTGCCCAAATGCACAATACAAATAATTTTTCATCCATAAAAAATTGACTCCTGCCTGTGACTTTAGGATAAGTTTAGAGATTAAGATGATATGAGAATTTTGTGAATAATAGTAAAATAGTTTAAATTTGGTACAGTTTGGATAGTGAGATGCGATGAGATGATTTTAAGTAAAAGTTAAAAGTTAAATAAAATATTATTAGAATATTATTATGAAATTGAAAAATTAAATTGTTTATTATATTTTATGTAAAAATTTGAAAAAGTTATAATAATCATAATATTAAAAAGTTGAATTAAAATATTATAAAATTAAAATATTGTTACAATATAATTTTTTAAAATCATTTTTATATGAGAATTTAAAGAAATTAAATTGTAATTTATTTTTTTGTTTGAAAGTTTGGAAAATATGTAATAATTAGTTTGAAAAAGTTGTAACAATTAGTTTTAAAAAATTTTATTTGAATTATATTTCAAAAAGAGATGAGATGAAATGAAATTTTAAGACATAAACTTTTTTCTACCAAGCTCTTAAACTTATTCCAGTTCACTTTCTTGTATGACACTTTTTAGCATGCCTTAATTTACAATAATAAAACTTTGATTTCTCATGCCAAGGGTTGACTTCAAGGTAAAATACGTTAACATTGATTTCAAGGTACGATCGAAAAATATAAAAAATTATATTAGTTGAAATAATATAAATATTAGAAAATTAATGTTTTCTTTTTAAATAATAAATAAATATTTCAATTACAATTAGAATTAAAATAAATAAAATACTAAAAATTAATATTTTAATAAAATAATGATAAATTTAAAAAATTTATTTGATATTGTTCAAAAATGACTAGCTAAATTTATAAAAATAAATTTTTTAACTAAATTTATTTATAAATTGAAAAGTAACTAGTTAAATTTATATCTTTATGTGGGGGATATATGGGCGGGAGGGTTAAACAGGCTCCCACCATCCTAACACTCTCAAATGAAATTTTATTATTACCCCCACGCCCTTATAAAAAATGTGTACTTGTCTGATTTATAAATTTAATTTTTTTACTTTGTTCCGATTGATTATTACTAGCAAATTAGGTTTATTCATTTCTTTTTAGCTAAATAAAAAGAGTAGGAGGGGCAAACGGCTTCCCTAGCTGTATGCATTATGCAATGTGAAAATTGTATCCTACGCACCGATTTGCATGCATAAAACCCCAGGACAAATTTTTCCCTAGTTGCATCACCTTTGTTTTGAAGTAAATAAAAATTTTCTTCCACTTCAATAACAGTCGCCTAAAAGATAATGTCTTTCAACAAAAGTTAAGTGCTTTACAAGTAACAATGCCTAAGCCCAAGTCAAATGATGATGAAACGATGTGATTAGGGCCGTCAGACCTTCCGTCTGCATCAACGTGAAATTGAAGCTGGAACTACCCAGAATGAATAACACGAATAGATGTTTTGAAACTAATCAAATCCTTCCTTCAGGTAAAAGGGTAAGAGACTCTTTAAGAATTGGTGAGAAGCCCCTCTCTCATTCTGGATGGATTACTACGTATCAGTGGATTGATTGAGACTTGTCCTCAATCATACCATTTTGGTGGGTTTTTTTTAACAAGAGATCTGTTAGTGAATCACAGGAGGTAAGCTAAATCCTTTGGTGAATCCGATTCCCGCACTTAGTAAGAAGCCGGCCAATCGTTAATATAGAAAGGGTGACAATCCAATAACAAAAACATCAGATTTTAAGTACCATAACATCACATAACATTCATTGGCCATTGCCAAATAAGTTTTCTCCCGGTAGCATATAAGAAAGACAACTGTTTCACATTATAAAACCTAACAACACACTGAAAAGAAATGATTATATGTCTTCCCCAACAATTACTGATACCAATGATACCAAATACATTATTGATAACAAAGTTGTCCTGAATTCAGAGTATTGAGTCGTTTAGGAATTCAAGACACCGGTTTAGATCTTACCCAGAATTTAGAAGGTAGAGCCATTCCATCCTAAGTTGGAACCCTGCAAAAGAAATATACATAGAGGAAAAGAAAATAGCCTTATTACCTGAAGGAGTGGTGAAGCATGGGCCGATAAAGAAAAGCTAGAAAGAGTTTTAATCATGGTTTTACACAGTAAAGATTTATTTACGTGATCTAACTCTGGTGTAAAGCATGCAAACACTGAGCATATGCTTGGGTTTGGCGTGCCTAAACAAAAATGAGAGATGCAATGAGAAGAAAGAAGTGCACAGCAATGACCCTTCTTCATGACAACTTGGGAAGTTGAGATAGCTTGCCTTAGTGTCATAGAATTTGAGGAAGTATCTAGACTTGGGCACTTTCAACTTGCTCTCAAGAATTGCGGCAATTGCAGCACTCAGTTTCTTGTTCACATCAGGGTTAAGGCCACCGATGGACACCAACTCACCATAGGCTGCTGGCTGCTCAGTCCCCCCAAATGACATGGGTACTGATCCCTTCAGCACAATCATCACATACTGCATGGTAAAAGATACCAAATAGTTAAAGTTGAGAAAAGGTACCACAACAAAGTACGAGCTAGGTTGACAATAGCACCATTGTGTTTAGTTATTAGTTAAGAGAACTTGTGTAATCAACTAAAAATGATAAAACTGGAATGGTAATCTACATATACTAAAGGATATTAAAAAAAATCCAAAAGAGAATACTTGGCCTGGCATAAGAACAAGTTCATTGAGAGCATGATCAAATCACACAAACAAGATCTGACTTAGTTCACAATATTAGGTTTTCACCATTCTAAAGAAAACCATCCTCATCCTAAATGGAGGACTGAGTTTTGTCCACACTAACACAAGTGAACAACTTAGGACATGTTCAGTATGAAGTATAGCTGTCTACAAAATGATTATAGGTTACACAGGTGCATAAATTGGTGAAGTCCAAGATTTTTTTTTTATAAGTCCAAGATGGAGTATTCACGACCTTTTATCCTTGTGCAATATCCATTAGTCAATTTAATGTTTCATATGTGCATAGCGCAATTTTTTTTTTATAGGTAATATAAGTGTTAACATTGTAATGGAATTGTTGGAGTTCATCTTCTGTCATAGGAGAAGATAATTGTCCACATATGACATTGAGTAACTTGGGGGTTAGGGAAGATATTCTGAAATTGGAGGGAGTAGACTTCAGTTTACAATGGAGGCGAGGCATGGATGCTCTTAGTAATTTTATGACTTTGTAAACAGTAAACATAATAATTAAATAGCAACATAATATTTACACAGGTAAACAATAAACAAATCAGGATAATACTAGTCCTACCGAGAAAACCCACGGAGAGTGGGTACCGATTGTTTTTTTCCTTAACAGTTAAGGAAGCGTTTTTTAATGAGTTTGTATTTTTTTTTACATGTTTAAGGGGATTAAAAAAATGTTTGAAAAAAACAACCAAAACAGAGTACACGTTAGGTACTCACTCTCGTTGGGTTTTTTCGGTGTGTAGCATTGTCCAACAAATAAATATACTTAAATTGCACTTTTATTTAAAATAGCCCGATTACTTACAACCTTACGCTTTACTTGAATTCATCACATCAAAGATTAACTTAGGTTTCGACGAATAGGTATACATCAAGAAAATAAGGGAGTGGCTTCTCTCTAATTAACTTTGGTTGTTGGGGGATGGGGCTCGGGTTGGGCCCAGGACCACCGGGGGTTTCCCCCGTCTGCCCGGCCCAAAATAATATATATATATTAAAAAAAAAATTCGTAAGTATAAAACAACGTCGTTTTGGGGAAAACCCCATTGGTGTTTGACTACATACTATATAAAGAAAGCTACAAAACCCTGACTCAATGTCATTCTCGCCTGTCTTCTCTCTCTCCCTCTGTCGTTCTATAAATTTGTTCTACCTCCCCGTTGTTCACCTCTTCCTCCTCTTCTCCTTCTCCTCCTCCTCCTCCCTCCACTTTTTCTTCTTGAAGCTTGTGATTGTGAGACACCCACGGCCACGGCGTGGTCGTGGGCCTGAGGCCACGAATGGCCATGGGTTTGTGAAGAGACCCACGGCCATTCATGGCCGTGGTTCTTTGCTTAGACTTACAGCCACGCCATGGTCTTGCCAGAGTAGAAGATTGCGATTTTTTTTAAGATGATTTTTTTCAATGTGTTTGTAACTTTGTGTATTTGTTGTTGGATGATGGATCTGTGGATTTTAGCAATATATCTGCGGATTTGGTGAAAAGTCTGGAGTTGGTTTTGGATTTTACTGTTGTTTTCCAGTTGTGTTTCGCGAGTGGGCAATGGGCAGGGTGGGGCGAATGGCAGTGGGGGCCAATCCATCCCCTGGCATCCGGACGGGGGTACAGGGCCCAACTCTCCCCCCCTGGCCCATGCAAGGGCGGGAATAGGGTGGCCCCCATCCGTGGGGTGCAGTTACCACCCTTACCTAATAGCAAGCAGGATAAAGACTACAAGCCAACTGCTCATTTCTCACCGATCACACTCAATCACTAAGGACACAAACAAACAGACTATTGGTCCTTTGATCTAGTTTTTTTTTTTTTTTTTTTTTTTTTTTAAGTCGGAGAATCTCTCCAAGGCAGGATCCTTCGGATCCACACTTGCAGAGTAAACCCCGGTCCTATGCACCACACTCTCAGAAGTTTCCCTATACAGAGCTGATTAAATTGCTGGCTTTTCACCGGGGGTGTGGCTCTCGATTGTTTGCACCAAAGGGGATTTGAACCTTGGACCTGGGGAGCATAACCCAAGCCCAAGGCCTTTACCATTTGAGCCAACCCCTAGGGGTTTGGTCCTTTGATCTAGTTATAACCATATCAATGCTCCTTAACACTGATTTTATAGAACCCATCGACTAGCAGTTACCACCAAGAATAATGGGTAAACAATGTGCATCGCTTTCGCCATACTGTCATCTGAGCCATCCATAAATCGGTATTCCACAGACCAAGAAGACACACATCCAATACTCCAAATTCACATTATACAAGGAAATCGAAATGATACTGAAGATAGATAAGAAAAATAAACATTACTTATCACAAAAAAAAAAAAAGATTAGAAAAATAAACATTAGGAACTAGGAAGTAAACCTAAACCCTAAACAGAAGACGCTAAAAAAAAAAGTCCAAGAGCTAAAGAGCCTCTAAATTGAGTCAAATCGGAGAGAGAAAAAAGTAATATCTTAATCCGAAAAGAAAAGGAAAGAAAATCAAACGCACAAAAGAGTCGACAAAAAAAACCAGAAATAGAGCGTACGGCTTCAGGTTTGCCGACGAGTTTAGCGACGATGGAGGTGGCTTCCGAAAGGATGGAGGAGGTGTCAACGCCTTCGAGGCTTACGTTCGTCGAAATATTCAGGCACGGCATCGTGTCTCTCACTCTCGCTAATTCTCAACCTCTCGGTTTTTGCTCACAGCTACTACCACTGAAATCCCTCGCTCCTGTAAGAATTTATCCCATTTATCTTAAGAGAAAAATAAGTGAAAATTTAGGATTGGGAGTGAGATGAGAATTTTGTGTTTTGTTTTAGAGTTTAAAATATTATTTTTTAATTTTAAAATTTGAAAAAATTAAATTGGGATTTAAAAAATGTGTATTGAGATTTAAAAAAGTTGAATTGTTTATTATATTTTATATAAAGATTTGAAAAAAATGTAATGATGAGCTGAGATGATATTAGAATTTTTGAAAATTCTTAGCTTCCAAACCTATCCTTACTCTCATTTATTTTCGTTCGAGTTGTTTGGTTAGATAGTTGAAAGTTACGTAAAATATTATTTAAATATTATCTTTTAATTTTATTTTTATTTTAAATTTTTAAATTTGTTTTTATAATAATACAGAGACATGATGCTCTTCCAAGTAAGATTCTGAAGTTGAAATATTTTTTTCATTCCTCATTTTTTGAAGTTAAAATTGGGTCAAACCATTTCTATATTTGGAGGAGTATGCATGTAGCAAAGAATTTGGTAGAGAAAAGATCTTTATGGAAGATTGGCAATGGATAGTAGGTGAGAATTTGAAAAGATTAATGGATTTCTCAACCATCATCGTTTCGAATTCAAAGTCCTGTGCAGGAGTTAGATAGTGATGAATATGTTTTGCACTCATTGATCCAAATCAGTAGTATTGGAATATCCCATTGATGGATTCCATATTTTCAAGTACAGAAGTTGAAATTGTTAAAAAAATTCCTATTAGTGCTTATAATTTCCAAACTGGATCATTTGGAGATGTTCTAAAAATGATATATTATTTGTAAAGAGTGCATACCATTTGGATAAGAAGATGGTAGATAGTGTTAAAGGACAATGATCAAGTTCTTATTCTCAAAAAGATGTATGGCTGAAGATATGGATGCTGAATATCACTATTGCAGTAAAGATATTTATATGGAGAGCTTGCTTAGAGTCTTTACCTACAAAGGTTAACCTTTTTAAGAAGACAGTTGTTGAGTCTCTTGATTGCCCTATTTGTTTGAGTGAAACAGAAACAATCATTCGTGCAATATGGATTGTTCTGCAGCTAAGGATATAAGGAGCATTTCTTCTAAGAAAATACAGAAAAATGGATTGTCTAGATCAAGTTTTACGCATTTGTTAGCCGATATGATTGACTTGTTAGAGCAAGAATCCTTAGAGGAGTTTATCATGACAGCAAATAAAATTTGATAGAAGAGAAATTCCTTTATTTTTCAAGACAATTTTATCCATCCAAACTTGGTAATGCAGCAGGCAAAACAGCTACTAATAGAATTTCAAGAAGGCTAAGCTTCAAAGCTAGTTTCCAGAGGTGCATCAGAAAGAAACATACTAGTTGGGAACCTCCTCCTTTAGGCACTTATACGGTGAATTGAGATGTTGCAATCAAACATGAGGTTGGTAGAGTTAGTATAAGACACCCCCCTTCCCAAATTTTCAAAAATTAAGTTTTGAAATGTGTTTGTATAAAGTAGGCTACATAAAAATTAGTATTTACCCACCTCCCATTTTTTTTTTTTTTTTAACTTGGCCTCCCAAATCATATTTTCTGATTCTGTCCCTGAGTATAGGTATCATATAAGGGATTTTGAAAGAAGAGTGGTGGCTTCCAAAAGCATGCAAAGGTAAATGCTTACTGATTCTTATACAGTTGAGTCTCAAGGAGCACTACAGGCTATCATTTTTGCAAGAGACATAGGATTAAGGAGGATAATCTTGGAAGGCGATGCATTGCAAGTAATTCACAGTATCAAACTTAACACTTCATAGTTTCATATCTCAGGGTTCTCTTATAGATTGCTAAGTTTGTTTCTGTCTCATTTTGATTACTGGAATGCAGTTTATGTGAGAAGAAATGTCAGTCTGGCTACACGTGTTGGCTAAGTATGCTTTAGAGAGTGAGGAGGATTAGGTTAGATTGGAGGAAAGTCATTCATGTATTCTTCCTTTCATTTGCGGATTATTTCAATAAAGAGTACTATGTTTCCTTAAAAAAAAAAAAAAAAAGATGAGATGGTTTGTAAAAACAAAGAGACCTTAATAAAAAATAAATCAAGACTCTTAACAATCTAATAAAAATAGTGATTAAAACTAAGATTAAATATTAAAAAATTACTTACAGATATTAGGCCTAGATTTATTTTAAAAATTTCACTTTCTCAGCTCTCAATTTTGATCAACTCATTTCTTTAATCACTTTTGCATTAATCAACCTTAGAAACATCACTCCATCTTCAGCGACGAGTATTTAACACCAAATATTTTTGTAAGCTATGCATACAAATTTACAAAGAAATTAACTTTTGTTTTTGAAAGATACAAAGAAATTAACTTAAAAATAGTATAAAGTTTAAACTGGGAAAATTAATTTAAATGGGCCAAAGATTTATAAGGTTTCGTTTGAATGTTAAGATGAGATGAATAATTTGTGAATAGCATTGAAATAGTTTATAAACGGTAGTAAAATGGTGTGAATAGAGAATTTTAAGATATTTTATGGGGCTTTGAAAAATGACAAAAAAAAATTGAATAAACAAATTATAAAGTTTAAATATTGTTAGAATATAATGTTTTAATACAATTCTTGTTTTGGAATTTGAAATTTTTTAATTATTTTTTATGTTTTGTTTAGAAATTTATGAAAGTTGTGATAATTATATAAAAAAAGTTAAAAATTTGAAATTAAAAAGTGATTATATTTGTATTAGTGTTTGGATGCTGAGATGAGATAGAACGAAATAGGATGAGACTATCTCAATATATATATATAAGTTTTGACATGTACCTTAATTTTTTAAACAAGAGCAGTGTGAATTTCTAACCAAGGTGGATGATTTTGTTGTAATTGTTTGAAAAGTGAACGACATTATTTCCTCATGTCTTGGTAGAATTCAGCAACATAATTAAGAAATCCAAAAAATCTCTATAACTGTTTTTTATCAAGAATAACATCAGGAAATTTGTAACAAATTCAATGGCCCTGTTAATAGGCTTGATTTTGTCTTCAGAAATATCATAATCATGGAATCTAATCTAGGTTTAAAAGAATTTGATTTTTCTAACAGAAACAACAAGACCATTTAATCAAATGATATCAGAAACGAGTTCAAGTGTTTCCATTGTTCATCAATAGATTTAAAAAAATATGAGAATATCATCAATGTAAACAATAGAGAAATGAGTAAATGAATTGAAAATATCATTCATGATATTTTGAAATTTACTTGGAGCATTTTTTAGATCAAATGGCATAACATTTCATTCAAAATGGTCAAATGGAGTGGCAAAAGTAGTCTTGTATTTGTCTGACTCATTAATCTGGATCTACCCAAATCCTGACTTAAGGTTAAACTTAGAATAAACAACAGCATCACAAAGCCTATGAATCAAATCATTTTTATTTGGAATATGATACTTAATCCATTCTAAAACTTTATTCAAGGGTGTGTAGTTAATAACCAGGCAGGGGGTACCACGCTCAATCTCAGCATTTTTTTGAACATAAAAAGCAGTCAAGCCTAGGGGGATTTAATATGCCTGATTATCTTTTTATTGAGGAAATCATCAATTTTTTTTTTGTAAAATTCTAAAGTCTCACTATTCATTTAAATAGGTCGAGCTTTAGTTGGAATATCTTTTTCATTAAAATTTTTGATATAAGGTAAAGAAACAATATGTCTCTTTCTATACCAAAAGGCATTAGGAAGATTACAACAAATTTCAAAATTTAATTTTTTGTTAAAATCATCAATTTTTTATTGAAGCAAATTACTGGACGATGGTTCAGAAATTTTTTTGTATCTAATTTTTTGTTGTAGGAAATTTAGATTTTTTTTTGTTGAAAGTAAATATTTCAAATTTTTGTCAGTATCAATTTCAAAACGAGAAGCAAATTGAAATTTGACTTTCTCGTCAAGAAGGTTAGTAGTAATGCCATCCTTTTCGGTTATGAAAGGGTAAAGGGAGGAAATAAAAGAAATTTCTAATATGACTTTGCCAGACATATTTCGGACTAAAACAGAGGAAATTTTAAAACAGACATTATCTTGACAAACATGAGCATTGTTAAGCTCATAATTGATTTTCATCTGAGATCCATTTGCCGAAAATAAACGTTCAGTAGATTTTTCAAAATATTTACTAGGGATTAATCATTCTTTAATACAATTTAAATCTGAACCAGAATCAATCATAGCAACAATAGAAAATGAAAAATCATGAGAAACCGCAATAGTAACACGAGAAAACCATTTTGGATGAATGGTATGATGGATCAAGCAAATCTGATTATCAGAAGATTTCTCTTCTTTTTTACCAGAGTCTGAATCATTTGTTTGCTCATTGTCAGAAGAAATTTCTTAATCAAATTGTTTGTCAATTTGAAAACGTAAAAATTCTTGTTTTAAATCATTATTTTCAGTCTTTAGATTGTTGATATCATATTTGAGTTCAATAATCTCATTCTTGATAAAATTAATTTCATGTTGTAAATCGTTGGTAGAGACAACTTTGGGTTTTTGTTTTTGAAATCTTTCCAAAATGTGTTGAAAACTAATCCGTTGTTTATAAGTTTCTGGTTCTTTGCGAACTATAGTCTTCTTGAACTTGAGAAGGTATTCCTCTTTTAACTCAGGATTAGTAATTTGAGAAATTAAAGTTAATAAAAGATTATCTTGTTCTTCATCTTTAAATAAAATATTGATTGATTTATTCAAAGTTTTGCAATAAGAGTCATTGCAATTGCAACCAAGCTTAATATCAGGAGAATCAAGAGATTTAACTTCTAAGTGATATTCTGAATCACTAGAGTTGATCTCATGGTCATCAAATGATGAAGTAGAATGTGTTTCTAAGAGTCAAAACAATTTTTCTTGATCAATGACATCAATATTTAACTGATTAAACTTCTTTTTGAATTTATTGGACTTCTGATGACACTTATCAACAAAATTTCCAGATTTGTCACAATTGTAACAATTTTCTTTTGAAAATTTCTTTTTCTTAGAAAAAGATTTAGGCCCCGCTTGGATACACAGTTCAGATGAGATGAAATGAGATGTTTTGAATAGTAGTTGAATAAAATATTGGTAGAATATATTTTTTAGTATTATTTTTATGTTGAGATTTGAAAAAGTTGAATTGTTTATTATATTTTTGTATGGAAATTTGAAAAAATTGTAATAATTGAGAGGAGATGAGATAGTTGTTTTATGTAAACAAACAGAGCCTTAGTTTTAGAAAAGGATTTTTTAGAAGATTTTTTTATAAAAATCATTACGGGGTTTTCTCTTGTTTCCCCATGAGGTTTAGAAAACTTGGTAAAATGTTTTATGCTTTCGTTTGGATGGAGCAACAGAAGAAAGGTCATATTGTTCACAAAAAGTACCCATTTCGTATTTGGCTTTCTTCCTATTCTTCAGCTGTTCACGAAGCATTCTTTGATCATTGCACATACTAATACCAAGTTTCTTAATTATACTGAAAATATCACTATAAGTGTAATTTTCATAATTAAGAAATATTGAGATATTAGTAAGTTCATATTTGACTTTATGACCAAATAAACGTAGTAATCTATCAATAAATTTTTCTTTCCAGTAAGGCTTCTGATTGTCGTCACGAAGCATTACCTGATAAACCAAAACATCTTGATACCATCTATAATCAGATATTATATGGCATCGTAAATTATTTAAATAATCAGAAATTCGGTTGGTAATATTGGAAGGAGTACCAATAAAATGTTTAATAATAGTATAGATCAAAGTATTGACACCATCAAGATGAACCATCCTAATAGTTTTATAAAAAATAGGCAACCCTTCTTCATTACATTTGACAGCGTTCTAAATGGTTGTCTTAGTGTTATCAGTAAGATATTTATCCCACCAATGACGAAGAACACTCGAAAAACCATTGGTTAAAATTAGAACAATATCAGGTTATCTGATATTATTATTAATATAAGCATTCACAACTAAAAATGTTTTACTCATGGTATTGAAGATTTCTTGTTTAGACAATCCATCAATGTTCTATTCATAAATTTTATCAACAGAATAAGAAGATTGGATTTAAAAAACTTTTTCTTCAAATCCTAGATTAGGAGAAGTAGGTCTAGAATACCAGTTCTTCGTCAGACTCATTGGTTTGGGTCATTTTGAAGAAAATCTAGCAATTTTTGGTTCTAAATCAAAATCATGAAAATTCTTTTCGAGTAAATCAATCTCTTTAGCAACAGAAGACTCATTATCAGATGATTCTTCTATGGTTTCAACAAGAACAATTTCTGGTCTATCATCGTTTAAGGCACTGGTAGAAGGTTGTTCTTTTTTAAGATCAGAGAGCATTTGATTGATTTTATCTAAAGTTTTGGCCTGGGTATCCTTAAAATTAATTTTTGACTGTTCTTGAAGTAAAATAATCAAAGGTTTTTCAATAATTTTTAAAATAAATTTGGACTGATTCTTTGGGAAAACTAAATGATTTTCAGTTTTTGTAAAAATAGGGTTAGAAGATGAAGCAAAAACAAGTTTCTCTATTTTTTCTTCAATTCTATCTAACTATTGTTCAATTGTGTGGAGAGCAAGATTTACAAAATTGTTTGGATGAATAATCTTATTTGTTTCTTTCAAAATCTTGTCTTCATTTGGATCACAAGACACAATTTGAGAGATTTTGAAAGAAGAAGCATGTCTTTCAATGTTTTTATGAGAAATAAGGACTGTATCCAAAGGGGGTGACTCAATTGGATCATCACTTTACATTCTTCCTTTACAAAATCAGTTTTAACAATATTCAAACTATTTTTTAAAACATAATGGTTTTCAAGAAAATCAAAGAAAAGAATATGTCTTTGTAGGACATTCATTTTTTCTTTTCATTTTCTTTTAACTTGGAGTTTTTCAGAATCAAAAAAGGTGTATGATAAATTTTTCTCTTATCACGATTTTTTATTGAATTATATTCATTGAAAAGAGCAATTAAATCATAATTGAAATGTTTGTTTACAACAGTTAAATTATGATGAATAGGAGGAATGGAAGCAGCCATATCCGAAGTTGTAGGAGACAAAGATGAAGCATTTTCATCTTTATCAACTTCTTCCTTTACAGACTTATTTTTGGATGTCGGAGCATCCTTAGCAGAATAATAAGCAGAAGTAATCCGAGAAGACGTTGTGAGTCTTTTCAGTTTCAAATTAGGATTAATAGGTAAATCAAGATTTGGTTGGATTGTTTTAGCTGAATCTTTCAAAAATTGTTGGAGTTTTTTATCTCTTCTTACTGGAATCTCAGAAGCAGAACCAACAAAAGAAGATCTAAACCCCGTAAAAGAATTTCTTCTTAAGCTTGGAGTACTAGTCTGATCAAAACTAATTTTAACAGTTCCATCAAAAAATTGTTGAATGTAATCTAGATTACAATCATTTGGAATATTTTTTGCATGAGGAACTTCATTTTCTAAGATCTATTCACTGGGAAGAATAATATTTTTCCAGAAAATCAATTTTAGAATTTGAACATTCGCATCTGGAGTATAACTCTGAATAAAAAGAGTTTTACCCGTAGTTGGTTTTGAAATAGCCTTTGCATTTAAATTCGTTTTTAAAATATGATAATAAATGCGATAAACAGGAGCACGAGATTTGCTTCCTTCTAGTATATCATAATCAGAAGTTGAAATACTTAACATTAAAGCTTTAATTATATGAGGATCATCCAAAGCAATGATGATATTAGGGAAGCAATCAAAATGAACAGGCCCTCCAAAAAAGGAGGATTGAATTATTCCAAGAAAACTAGTTTCAAAATTATTAAAACGAGCATCTCGTAAACACAGTAGAACAGAAGCGTTGATGTCTTTCCTAATTAAAGGTTTGACAGCAACTTGAACAGAACCAATATGCAAAAATTTGTATCCTTTTGTCAAGAAATTTTGAATTAATTTCTTGGTAAAAAGATAATATTTTTCTTGAGATTTTGAGATAGCATAGATTTGTCCAACCGTTCTAACATTAAAAGCAGTGTTAAAAGTAGATTGAAGCCAAAAAGTTTGGTAAATAGAGTTTGAAGCAATTTTTGGAATAGTCCATTGATTAAAATTACTAAAAGCAGTTTCATTAAAAAAAAATCTTCCTCATTAATGATATCAGGTGGTAAGGACAATCTAGAACTAACAGTTGAATTAGATTTAAACATTCTACTTATTTGTTTCTAAACAAATTAGTTCTTCGCACTTCAGTATCTAAGTAATTTTATCTCAACCCTATACCTAGTTATCCTAACGCTATCCCAGCAAGACAGGTCTTATAAGGTTCTAGGTTTCTTAAAGAAAAAACAACAAGACAAAGTAAGAACTCAAAAATTGGGTTATAGAAGAACAAAACAAATGAAAAAATGAGAAATAATTCGAACAATTAATCCAACCATCTCAATATACAAAAGGCCCTAAGAACTTAAAAACACAAAAAAAATCTTATCCTGGAATTTTGATTTTTGAAGGAGGGGATGCGCTCGCTAGTCTCTCCGTCAAATCTAGAGGTCTCTTCCTCTCTTTGTTAATAAAGTTGAGAGTACAAAAAGTAAAGGAGGAAAAAAAAAAAAAAAAAAAAAAGGACCGTCTTATTCTAGCAATTTTAAAAAATGGACTTCAGTGAAGCTCAAACTGAGACTTTGATTAGAACAAAAAAATCTCTTGGGCCTGTATTTCGAGGTCAGATTGGACTAAAGTAGCCCACCTTTGGTCGTGAAAATCAACAAAGTCCATTAACAAGCTTGAATGTGGGGTCTATCCATTTCCTAGCAAAATGAATTAATTTATCTCGTATTTCCCTCTTTTCCTGCCAACATTGTTCTGTTCCAACAGAAGTTTTAGAAAGAGAAAAAAGAAAAAAGAATAGAAAGAATTATAAGTCAATTTAATTGCTTTAGCTTTTCCGACTCATAAATTCCAATATTTCTTTGCACTTCTTGAGATGTAAAGCTGGAGCTGTTTATAAATGAATTGTTCAACTCAATAATGCAGGGGGGATCCTTTAATTTTGTGGAAACTATATGCATTAATGATTGTTTAGAAAACAGAGTACGTACATGGATACTAAACAACAATAATAAGTGCATTGGAATAGTAAAAATGGTGAGCGTGTCGTCGCAGGATGTCGTCATGCTCACAACATGAATGAATGATTGATCATATTTTGGAATAATTGCGCCCAGCAGTTGTATCGTAGACTTTGAGGAAGAATCGGGTCCTGGGAATACACAGCTTGGACTCTAAAATAGTGCCAATGGTGGCAATCAGTTTCTTCTTCACTTCTGAATTGATGCCACCCATTGACACTATCTCACCATATGCAGCTGGTTCTTTGTTCCCCTCAAATGATATCTCCAACGATCCTTTTAATATCACCATCACATACTGCGCATGCCAAAAAATAAAAATAAAATTAGAATTACATGCATTGAAATTAATAGAATTAAGCAAAACGCTACTGCATCAAGAAAGAACGATAAAGAAAGTAAGATCTAAAGGATATAATATTATATTCCTGAAAGTTAAAAGGTTTAACTAAATAATATCTAACAGTCCTATGATTTTTAGATCAATTGTTGAGTCCTTAACGATTGATATCAGAACAGGAATCATATCACGAGTTCAAGTCACAGAAAGGGCGACTTATAGATTGGATTAAAATGTCTTTGTGCTAAATATGGGTATGGTGTTAAATCATTGATAGATGACTGAAGCTGCCAAAAGAGAAATTGTTGCTACCGAATTAATTTCGATAGAGTAGGCCGCCGTGAACGAGGAATTCAGAAGCGTGGTGAGATGTTATGACTTTAGAATCATAACATATGACTGTTGCGATCCCAAATTTTCTTCATCCAAAATTTTGTTATTCCCCGTTATACTTACCATATGACACATTTTAAATAGCTGGTAGAAGCAGTCACTTGACATGTGTGGCTGAGAATCATAGTATCAATGATAAAAAGTAGCATTCATCTTCATAATTAGTCACAGTCACCTACTTATAAAAAGAGCGAGCAAGCGTCACACCGCCACATACTTCTTTTAAAAAATAGTGAGTAAATATGAAATATATATGAAAAATTAATTTTTTAATAATAGATCCTACTTATTTTAAAAATGAGTAGACAATAATTGTACAATCTATAATTATATTTAGGATTACTCTTATAGAAAGACACATTTAAAATATCTCATATCAATCGGACAAATCAAAGATGACAAATGCAAGACCAAGAAGTCTAATATTCACACATAATGCATACTTTGGTCTATAAATGCGACAAAGTTTTCAGATAGGATCAGACTGAGCTGTTAATGGTTTTGGGATTGAGATAACAAAAACAAACAAAAAGTTACAATAATATCGGAATTGTTAGTGTGAACAGGCGTAGTTGTTTTTTTTGTTGATATGGACGTATGCAAGTTGACAGGCAACCCAAAAGACCGGATTGGTGGGAAAGGAGAGGGCAACTCATCTGGGACCATGAGTCTCGTCTCCCCACTATTAAAATTTGGATTGTGGTCCTTTTATATTTCATTTGATTCGAAATTCATCTCAACTGATTATTATAATTTTTTTTAATTTTTAAATAATAATAATATTAAAAAAATAATATTTTAATAATATTTTATCAACTCAACTCAGTTCAACATCTAAACGCAATCTTTTAGACATTGAAATTTTATAATTTCTTTATTTTTTAAAAATATTTTTTCTAGTAATTTTATTAGTTATTCTTAAATGAGAATAAATATTCACGAGGGATACGGCAAATCAATCAACCTAACTCTTTATGATATACATCTTATATTTTATTTTACACACACAATATCCTTTGGAGTTTTGTCTCTTGAAAATGTGGTTTTTTTTTTTTGGGCAGTGACGGTCACATTCTCTGTAAGTGGGTGCAAATTGCCCCCACTGAAATTTTAAAAAGCTCCCCCAATATATTTTAATTTTTCTAATAATGTAAAAGAATTACTGGTGCACGCACTCAACAATGTGGGGTCAATGTGTTCTCATACGTATAAAACAAAAGTGAGATTTATTTACCTATATAAAAATATTACTAATATGTCAATAAATTGATTTCATATCCCCATTTAAAATTTATATTTTTAACCAAATGATCTTTTTTTACATATATGGAATTAAGGATACGTTTTTAATAGAATTAGTGACAAAATAATTCCAAAATATGAAAAAACCCAAAGAGAAAAATGATATCCTATTAATTTTCATTTATTTATTTTAATTATTTGCACACCCAAAAAAGTCCAACTGCTTTTATCTATTAAAAACACCCTTACATTACATCTTATGAAAATAAAAATAAAAACTATAAATATAATATGTAAAAATAAATAGTGGGATGCATAAAATTCCTCGCTAGCCATTGTATATATACACAATATACAGTACTCTATTGATGCATTAAAGTAATTTTGCAAGAGCAGAAAACATGGACAGTAATCCAAGGAGAAAGAGTTTTTTTTTTATTGGTATTTCAAGGAGAAAGAGTTAGAAGCATTCTCGTGATACGATAACAGTAACAGTCATTTCGTATAAACAGCTTGTATGTATGTAAGAACGCCGGTATATAATCATAACAACTGCAGCGGCAAGAAGAGGAAGAAGAAGATCAGAATGGATAGATACTCCGAAGCTACAATATATAACCACCAGAATGATATAATACCCAGATGATTTAATCGCTTTACGGATAAAGAAAACGATTAGAAACACAAAAAAAAAAAAAAATAAAGAAAGAAGGAGAACAAGGATGAGGTCTGGAGGGTAGGAGAAGATCAAACAGATTCTGCAGCAGTTAAGAGTCTCTGTGATCCATCCCTCCCAAAATTCGATCAGAAACTATGTTGTCTTGTCCATAAATAGACAACTATTGTTTAAAGCAGATATAAATTTGGAACGCATGCATTAAAGGCTAAAACAAACTTGAGAATACAGAAAGTTCAGAAGACTGAAAAAGGACGGGAGGAGAGCAGAGCATACATTTTCAGGTTTACCGATGATGTTAGAGATGGCTTTGGTGGCTTCAGAAAAGATGGGATTGGTGTCAACTCCATCGAGGCTCACGTTGGTGGAGATGTAAAGACAAGGCATCTTTGCTGCTGTCACGGCTCACCTGACCAGCCCTTTCGCTAATTTCCCTTTGCCTTCACCTTTCCCTTTCCCTGCTCGATCGCTAGCGTGTAGAATGAGTGCAGTATTTATGAATAATGCTAGAGCCCCTCTGGGAGCTCCTGATGGGTCTAGCGTTGTTACTTCTTTAATAGAAAGTAAAAAAAAAAATATTAAAAAATATTTTTTTAATCACGAAAGTTTTATAATTTTTAATAATATTGTAAAATTTTTTATTTTTTTAAAATTGTTAAAAAAAATTATAAAAATAGAGAACTTACAAAATAAAACACTTGCTGGAGCCAGCGGAGGCTCTAGCATTATTCCAGTATTTAATGTAATAAAATTTTAGTGATCGAGAAGGCTTGAAAAGGGCACCGATGATTGGACGATTCTCTGCCCTTAATTTCTTTTCCGAGCGATGCTACTGCCCGCTCTATAGGCCGCCAGCAATTTACACTTCGTTTTTTCTTTTTCTTTTTAGTAATACTATACAACTTTTTCAATTTTCACACAACACATTCTTTTAAATTTTTAAATATTTTTTTAATTTATTTTTTAAAACTAATTCAATTCTTCAATTCATTATTCATATATTAAATATTTAATAAAAGAACAAAATAATAAAAATTAAAAAAAATGTATTGTGTGGAAGTTGTGTAAATTTTTTTTCTTTTCTTTTATATATATTTTAAATATTTAAAAAAAATAATATACCAATAGTCACTTCTTTAACTATTAAGAATTTTTTGTAAAAAAAAAATTATATATGAGCAATCAAAATGAAAAAGTAAAATGAGAAGGCATACTAGTATTTTTCTTCTTTTTCGCCGGACACTAGTTATACTATTCTCGTCCATGTTCAAGGTATCACCACTACCGATTTTGATCACATATAGAGATGAAATGAAATGGTTTTAAATAAAAATTAAAAATTAAATAAAATATTGTTAAAATTTTATTTTTTAATATTATCATTGTTTTGAAATTTGAAAAAATTAAATTTTTTATTATATTTTGTGTAAAAAATTTAAAAAAATTATAAGATACCACCACCATAGATTTTTTATCCTGATTTTAAGATGAGATGAAATAATTTTAAATAAAAATTAAAAATTAAATAAAATATTATTAAAATATTATTATTATTAGTATTATTGTTTTAAGATTTTAAAAAATTAAAATTTTTATTATATTTTAAATAAAAATTTAAAAAAATTATATTAATAAATTAAAATGAGATGAAAGTTTCCTAACTTTATATTTTATATTTTGATCCTGTCATTATCATGTCAGAAGCACGTTTTCAATGACCCGACCGGGTGCCATGTTCTCTCCTGTAAAAAATACATAAAAATCAGAAGGAATAGAACAGCAGCCTCAGAGATCAGAAAGAGATGGAGGTTGGTACCAATAAATAAATATTTATATATATATATATATATTAATTTATAGCAAAAAACATTGATACATGATATTATATAAGTTTTAGATAATATGTTTACCTCTTTGAAGGATTTATATATTTGGAAGATAAAATCACCTAAATTCATTTCAAAATAATATTTTTTCGATCTATTATTTTTTTAACTTTTCATAAAACACTAAAAATCATCTCAACTAGTCAACTTACTTAATTAATTCATGCATTCAAACACATAATAACTATAAATATAATATAGCAAACATATGTTTAAAGGTATTTAGTTTATGGATATTTTACAGGTGATCCAAGTGGTACTGGCTGGGCATGCATGCATGCACAATATATATTGCATATAACGTACGCACGTGCCAGTATTTTTTATTTGTATTTCTCATTGTGTAAGGTTGTTTTTAGATTAATAAAAAACTCAAAAAAAATTGTCCTTCCTCCGCGTTGTCGGATGGTGGGGTTTAGTGTACCCTACTTTGCTTTGTCGAGATATGGGGGCTGTGTAACCTTTGTCATGTATAGATGTAGTATTTTTTCTAAAACTTAGATCTTTAGAATTTTATCGTCTCAACTAGACCTTATCAGACATGTATGTATACTGAGGTGCTCTTAACTATTGTAATTGGCTTGTTTTCAAGTTATATTTGTATGTCCTATCTTAATTAAAGATGAAGATCCACTTTTATTAAAAAAAAAAAAGAAGCGAGCCTCTTTATTGGAAATTTCCAATAAAGAGAAGAAAATCAAGAAAGTGTGGGAAAACATGGAAAAGCTAATGCACGATTTGATTATGAAGTTGAGAAAAATAAAAAAGGATGGAAAATACAAAGCACCTAGCTTGCTTGCTTGCTAACTACTCCACAATCAAAAGACGTCTATATATGGCTAAGTTGAGCATTGAATTAATATTCAAATCGATCCCCACTGGACTGATTAGGAAAGGCAGCCCAGTAAGCTATCCAAATTTTGAATATTAATGCACGTGATCTATTGTAGTACTCTAACTAAAACAAGCGTGCAGATACAAACCTCTGATTAAAAGGGACATGGCATGACTTGCATGTTCAAGCATATATATATATATATATATTTACTTTTAAAATGTAAGTTCTATGCATGTAGTCTGAGTCAAATTGGTTTGGTACTGATGAATTATGTTCGGTCATCGATAGTTGAAGTAAGAAAATTATAAATATTTATTGAGAATTAGTAATATTTGCAAAATTTATATTATCAGCAGTAAATGCTATATATATGACCGATTGATCGTATGTCTATCTTTGTCGTTAGGTTTTGAAAAAGTTCCGAGAAATGTCGTTTTCTAGAATGAAATGGATTGTTTTCGATATATATATAGGAAAGAAAAATATATAGCACGTATGATCAATGAAATGGATTGTTTTGATATTATTAAAATGAACCAAGGCCATGATCATCAATGAAAATATTTTTCAATTACGTAATCACATTGAGTACTTTCGAATATTTATGAACTTGAAATCGATTGCCATTAATTTATGATGGTGGATCTTAATTTAATTCCTTCTGTCCTAATTATCTGGGTTCTTTGTTTTTTTCCTGTCTATCCTGATTAATATATTGACTGATCGATTGTACGCATGAGTGAGAAACTTAAAACGTAATGATCATGTCTAATTTTGAATATACGTACCGCGAATTAAGTGAATGGTTGAATTTTCAATGCCTTAGTGGTAGTCGTGTTCCATGATCAACCTACTCTCTCAACATTCTACATTTGCTATCACCTTTATTCTTTTCTTTTCTTTTTTTGATAGGTTATCACAATTATTTCTTGATAGAACTTGTTGATGTCATATTTCGCTGGCCTGGAAGACTTAGCGCTAGTAGTGTTCGGATAATGACTTGCACAATGAAGAAAGGAGACCTCGGGATCCGTTGTTCCTCTGAAACTTAAGTTGGTTTTGATATAGGAGATGAAGAGAAAATAATAATAGAGACGGGTGTAGAAGTTCATAGGAGTTCACCGAAAATCATCTTTCTGTTGGTCACGGGTGGCGTTTATTTATACTTACCGACCGGGTCTTCACGGTAATGGAGTGTTACTCTGTATGAGATTGTTCATGCCGCCTACTCACCGAGATATAAGTCATCTTAGGCTTGCTGTGTGTCTGAACTCTGGGTTGCATTGAATGTGGCGATCTTTCTTCCCAAAGCTTCATTAATGCTCGGTGTGAATTGCCCTAGGTATTTTTGGGTTGCATTGAATGTGATATTCCTTCTTTCTTAAGTTTTCCTGTCTGTCACTTCTGGGTAGCGATATTTCCAGTCGACGAGCTCATTTGTTTACTGGTTAGTGGTTTCCAGACTGTCTTCCTTGTTGTATGTTCCTATCTACTTATTCCCCTTTAGCATACCCAAGGCCCGGCTCGTTTCCCATGTTTGGATTTGGGCCTAGGCCTGGGTTTGCACCTGGATCCAACCCAGGTAATAACTCCCTTCATAGTACCCGGTGAATTTTTAGCACAATTTTGGGGCTAGAAATTGTAAAGAAAATTTCTTGTGTTCCTATTTCCTCAACTTTTCTTTCCGTTTCTATTTCCTCAGCTTTCAACTTTTCTTTCCATTCCTATTTCCTTAATTTTTCTTTTCGTTCATATTTCCTCAATTGTTCTTTTCATTCCTATTTCTAGCGGGAGATGAGGCGAGTGCAAAGCTTGAACTGTTGGGAGTGCCCTTTAGGGAAAGCCTGCTAGGGGAGTTCGGGCAAGCCTACTGGGAGAGCCCGCAATGATAGTCCAAATCTTGCCCGAGCACCGTTGGTGACTGGTCTGAACCGAGTTTTGTCGAGTCCGAACTGTTAGGAGTCCATGCACATGTTGATTTACCGAGTTGCATTTTTGTTTTACCGCTTTTCCTTCTGTTTCCTTTGTTGGCTAGTTATGTGATTGGGCTTGTATCCTGCAAAAGCTGACTGTATGATTAATAAAATAATTTTGTGTACCTAGCTGTATGATTTCGGCTTTCTCCTTGCATTTTCATTTCCTTTGTCGCCAGTCAAAGGACTAGGCTTGTACCCCGCGAAAGCCGACATGTTCAATCTAGAGATTGACTTGTGCTTTAACTGGCTGTAATTCAAGGCAAAGCCCGAGGGCTCTGTTCCTTTAGCCAATGCATTGCAAACAGCAACTTTGCACAAGACTCTATAAGTCAAGGGACTTGTATTCCAAATGGCTAGTATATGGGCAGAGCTCAAGGCTCTGGTCCTTAGCCAATACCCTGTGGCCAATCAAGAGACTGAGCTTGTACTCCGCAAAGGCCGGTAAGTCTAACCTAGGGATTGGCTTGTATTCCAATTGTCTGTTGTTTAGGATAGAGCTCGAAGACTTTGATCTTTTTAGCCAATGCATCGCAGGCAGCAACCTTGCATGAGGCTTGATAAGTCAAGGGATTTGTGTTCCGAGTGGTTAGTATATGGGCAGAGCTCAAGGCTCTGGTCCTTAGCCAATACCCTGTAGTCGATCAAGATACAGGGGTTGTATCTGGAAGGTCGGGCAGTCCTTGACCTTTCCTGCCTGGTGAATAACTATGTGGTCGGGCGGTCTTTAGCATTTCTTGTTTGGTGACTGGGTAATCCTTGACATTTCCCACTTGGTGACTGGGCGGTCATTGATCTTTCCTGCATGTCGAATAACTACGTAGTTAGGTGGTCTTTGACCTTTCCCTCTTGGCGATTGGGCGATCATTGACCTTTCCCACCTGGCGATTGGGCAGTCCTTAACCTTTCCCACTTGGCAAATAACTATGTGATCAGGCGATCCTTGACATTTCCCACTTAGATACTGGGTGGTCCTTGACCTTTCCCACCTGGCGACTAGGTGGTCCTTGACCTTTCTCACCTAGCGACTAACTATGTGGTTGAGCGGTTCTTGACCTTTCCTGCTTGGTGACTGGGTGGTCCTTGACCTTTCCCACTTAGATATTGGGTGGTCCTTGACTTTTCCCACTTGGCGACTGGGTGGTCCTTGACCTTTCTCACCTAGCGACTACCTATGTGGTTGAGCGCTTCTTGACCTTTCCCGCTTGGCGACTGGGCAGTCCTTGACCTTTCCCACCTGGCGAATAACTATGTGGTCGGGTGGTCCTTGACTTTTCCCACCTAGCGACTAACTATGTGGTTGGGCGGTCCTTGACCTCTACCACCTGGCGACTGGGCGGTCCTTAACCTCTCCTGCTTTGCAAATGGGCAGTCCTTGACCTTTCCCACTTGGCGATTGGGCAGTCCTTGACCTTTCCCACCTGATGATTTGTTCCAATGGAGCTTTATTAGGTGCCCAAGTGGGGCCCAGATGGCCCATATGGCGGGCTTTTGTCGTTTCATGTTATAGGAAATAACTTTGTTAGTAGAAACAAAATTCACATAAATTTTGAGAAGAGCAATACGGGGAAGTTTTTAGTTGCTGTGGTTAGTCCTTTTGCTTTGACTAAAAATCTGTCTGCTGTTGATTGTGATTTCTATGCGGATGGGTCCAAGCAAAGTGAGATTCTGAGCTGTGTTTTCCTGAGCCGCAGTGGTGCATTCCAAGTGGAGGTGACTCTTCGAGCTAATGGGCTGTCGTGCAGGTGCTGTCCCTTGTAGATGACTCTTGACCCGAGTGGGAGTGGCCTTCCAGTGTAGATGACTCTCGAGTGGGAGTAGGGGAGCCCTGGACAGAGGGGGTGCCGAGCAGATCATGAGATATTGAGCGGGTAACTCCTGAGCAAAGTGAGGTGCTTTCCCGAGCTGATGGGGTCCTGAGTAGGTCATCTCCGATCTAGTGACTCCAGGCAATATGAGGTGCTTTCCCAACCTGAGGATCCCACAGACGGCGCCATTGTTGATGTTGTATTTTACGGGCCTGGGCAACTCAGCACTAGCAGTGCTCAGGTAGTGACCTACACAGTGAAGAAGTGGGACATTGAGGTCCGTTGTTCCTCCGAAACTTAAGTTAGTTTTGATGTTGGAGATGAAGAAAAAATAATAATGGAGACAGGTGTAGAAGTTCGCAGGAGTTCATCGAAAATCACCTTTTTGTTGGTCACTGGTGAAGTTTATTTATACTTACCGAGCAAGTTTTCATGATAATGGAGTGTTACTCTGTAGGAGATTGTTTATGCCGCCTACTCACCGAGATATAAGTCATCTTAGGCTTGTTATATGTAGTCTGAACTTTGGGTTGCATTGAATGTGGCGAGTTTTCTTCTCTAAGCTTCATTAATGCTCGACGTGAATTGCCCTAGATATTTTTGGGTTACATTGAATGCAATATTCTTTCTTTCTTAAGTTTTCTTGTCTGTCACTTCTGGGTAGCGATATTTCTAGTTGGCGAGTTCATCTGTTTACTGATTGGTGGTTTCCAGATTGCCTTCCTTGTCGTATGTTCTTATTTACTTATTCCCCATCAGTATACCCAAGGCCTGGCCCATTTCCCATGTTTGGGTTTGGGTCTTGGCCTGGGCCTGGGCCTGGACCTGGATCCAACCCAGGGAATAACTCCCTTCTTAAAACTAATTACATGTCTTCCATTTGTAATGGTAATGAAAAGAATAAAGACGTATGTGAATTTTGATTTTTATAGATGGGTTCTCTCTTTAATAATAATAATAAGAGAGCGAGTACTATCAAGAGTGGTGGGGCTAAATAGTAATTCTACATATAATCGGAAAATGAGTAAACATCGTGTAATTGCTTTGAGAAAGAGTGTGGTTCACTATTAAAAAATTAATTTTTCTCATGTGGGTCCCACATTTTATTTACTTTTTTCAAAACGATTAACTCACTATTAAAAAATTAATTTTTTTCATGTGGGTCCCACATTTTATTTACTTTTTTCAAAACGATTACACGACGGTTGCACAATTCACAGTTGCAAATATCTTTTTTCTCGAGGGTAAATGGTCTTTGAGTTTGAGACTTTCAAGAAAAAAATATATTTGCACTTGACAGGAAGAAACCCCGCGATTCTGTCCCTCCACATGTACAAATAAAACGCTGCATTTCATATACACCATCCCACCGAGTCTTTGCTTGCTCCCTCCCTTCCTTTTGTCATAGATAGAGCAAACAGAGCAACATCGCATATTTGAATCTGCTTCCCACAAACCACGAGCAATCCTCCCTTGCCTTCAAACAACCTATAGATAGAGCAACATCGCAGATTTTTATAGATGAGTGCCTTTTGTTCTTGTACCACTATATTTTTCTAAGCTTCTAGATGTGCTAAAGACATGAGGTAATTTGCTCAATGATTCTTCCCAAAGCGATTCTTTCTTTACGTACAATTGTGGACCACACAGCAGCATATCTAGGTTTATAATGCTATCTAATTTACTAACAAGAAATGTTTTGAGGCGGTTCGTGCTTTGCCCTGTATTTTTTTTCTTCATTAGACTTCCACTCTCTCTCTCTCTGTGGACTGCATTAAAATTTTATAGGCACATAAAGTAGAAGGGAAGCTACAGATCTAAAAAGGTCCATGAGGAAAAGAATGGAATTCCTTGACCTGGATTAATAACGTTTGCTACTTCATGGAGTTCTTTCACGTCTGTCTGCAAATATTATAGTAGCCTCTCTCTCTTGGCTATTGGATATTGGTAGGTAATTTATTTGAAGAATACAACTACTTCTTTGATGTAGAAGATTGATGATTTTAATGGGGGTTTGAAGTTCATAAACCTTTACTTCCTCTTATAATTTATAAATTCAAATCTAAAAATGATGTTGGAAGGTACTGCTTTTCCATGAATTTGATGCTGCCAAAATTATTTTTTGTTTAGTGGGAAAATGCCGAAATTTCCAACTTAAAGCCTTTTGAAGATGGATTAATATTGTTAGGCAATTCAAGCCCTTTTCATTTGGTATTAACTCTTCGTCTTACTTGAAATGTGTAATACTTTTATTTAGAGAAGTGATAGAAGTGAAATCACTGAAATATTAAACATATCTAATTCTCCAAAAATAATATGAACAGAATTTTCCTTCAAATTTAGTTGAAGAAACCTTTTCCAATTCATTTAAAAATGGAAGTGTTTCTTGAATATGTGATAAGCATATATTTTTTTGTGAGCCTTTATGATGTGTAAGATGATTTCTGTTCATAATATAAATTTATGACTAGGGTAAATGATCATTATCTCTAATGCTTTTGCAGGAGATCAACCATGCTGGTGTTGGGGGGTTATGGGCAGAACTTGTGAGCAACAAAGGTGATCACTTCCTACCACTCTAAACTTCCAATATATGAAAAGAATAGTAGAAAGAGGAGACCCACACTCTAAACTTGTTTGCTCAAAAACGGAAGAAACGAAGCAAAACAAGTCGAACTTATGGCTATGTAGTGGTATAAGTAAACATTCTCCGATACTCTAATGTTCCATCAACAAAGTCATAGTAGTTGAATAAATCTACCACGGAGTCACCCACACGAAATGAGACGGGCACAAAGACACCCACACCACGGAGACACCCATGCAGAGCTCTTCCTTCTTCCAAACCCGAAGACGACAACGACAACTCTATTTTGGTTTTCCCTACTGAAATTTGAAATTCTTCTTCCTTCCTTCCACTTTCGTCTGTTTTTTTTATTTTAAATATTGATTGATGTGGCAAACCCAACGCCAGGTACTTGTAGCATAATTGGACTTTCAAATGGTTAGGAATGTATAGAATTTGTAGATTCGAATGTTCACTTTAAACTATTAATGATAAGGCCTCAGTTATTTTCGCAAATGAAATGAGATGAGTTGAAATAAAAGTTGAAAATTGAATAAAATATTGTTAAAATATATATTTTTAATATTATTATTGTTTTGAGATTTAAAAAAGTTGAATTATTTATTTTATTTTGTGTTAAAATTTAAAAAAATTATAATAATTAGGGAAGATGAGATGTGTTGTGAAAACAAATGAGATCTTGAGTATTAGCCATTTAAAAATTTATTGAATTTCCCAATAAGGTTGGAGTACTCTAAATTATAGCTCAAATTCGACTAGAAGAGTAGTGCCTAACCAAGAGTTTATCAGATGGACTTTGGACCGGCTTACAGCTTGGTGGTGCTGTGGTGATAGGCTCGCCCATTAGATGGTAATTATGGTTCAAATCAGACATTTTACAGCAAGAAATGACTCCTATGGTTATATCCAAAGATGGTAACTACGCTCGTCGCCCCCACTTCTCATTTATTTTAGATAAAAAAAAAATCGACCTGAAGGAGCGTCAGCAAGTTTTTGTCGTCTAAAGTCACTCTTGTTCGGTTTCCAACAAGTAACACGTTATTATGATAACTGACTGTGAAGGATAAGGATGTTGAAGAAGCCGAATAAGTTTAAAAGTTAAATTCCATAAGACTTTATTATTTAGATTAGAATTTGTTCTGTTATCATGAATTACTATCTTAGAGTTTATTATGAGTTCTACGACTACTATGTTTGTATCAAACACTTTCTCTATTAATAACATAGTCAACACGCAACGGAGGCGTGGTTAATATTTTCCTCAACACCGACAGACAGAGAACGGCCTATCTCAGGCCAGCTGTCCATTCATCATCTTTCACATTCAAAAGGAAGTTAAAAAGATTGTGAATATAATCATCATCTCAAATAGTATGTAGTGTGGTAAAAGAAAATTACCAAAAAAAAGGTATTAAAGTTTCCTTATATTAAGAATATAGATTTTGTATGAAAAATCATTACAAATTAACAAACATGTTTTTTGCATTTGAAACCAAACCCAAGTTACGTATTCTTTTCCAAGTGATTGACTTTTAAAATATGTGAAAGCAAGCCCACCTACACCTTCTCCTTTGTCTGCACCACCAACCACACCACAGGTAACATGTTCATGAAAAATCTAANGACTGGGTGGTCCTTGACCTTTCCCACTTAGATATTGGGTGGTCCTTGACTTTTCCCACTTGGCGACTGGGTGGTCCTTGACCTTTCTCACCTAGCGACTACCTATGTGGTTGAGCGCTTCTTGACCTTTCCCGCTTGGCGACTGGGCAGTCCTTGACCTTTCCCACCTGGCGAATAACTATGTGGTCGGGTGGTCCTTGACTTTTCCCACCTAGCGACTAACTATGTGGTTGGGCGGTCCTTGACCTCTACCACCTGGCGACTGGGCGGTCCTTAACCTCTCCTGCTTTGCAAATGGGCAGTCCTTGACCTTTCCCACTTGGCGATTGGGCAGTCCTTGACCTTTCCCACCTGATGATTTGTTCCAATGGAGCTTTATTAGGTGCCCAAGTGGGGCCCAGATGGCCCATATGGCGGGCTTTTGTCGTTTCATGTTATAGGAAATAACTTTGTTAGTAGAAACAAAATTCACATAAATTTTGAGAAGAGCAATACGGGGAAGTTTTTAGTTGCTGTGGTTAGTCCTTTTGCTTTGACTAAAAATCTGTCTGCTGTTGATTGTGATTTCTATGCGGATGGGTCCAAGCAAAGTGAGATTCTGAGCTGTGTTTTCCTGAGCCGCAGTGGTGCATTCCAAGTGGAGGTGACTCTTCGAGCTAATGGGCTGTCGTGCAGGTGCTGTCCCTTGTAGATGACTCTTGACCCGAGTGGGAGTGGCCTTCCCGTGTAGATGACTCTCGAGTGGGAGTAGGGGAGCCCTGGACAGAGGGGGTGCCGAGCAGATCATGAGATATTGAGCGGGTAACTCCTGAGCAAAGTGAGGTGCTTTCCCGAGCTGATGGGGTCCTGAGTAGGTCATCTCCGATCTAGTGACTCCAGGCAATATGAGGTGCTTTCCCAACCTGAGGATCCCACAGACGGCGCCATTGTTGATGTTGTATTTTACGGGCCTGGGCAACTCAGCACTAGCAGTGCTCAGGTAGTGACCTACACAGTGAAGAAGTGGGACATTGAGGTCCGTTGTTCCTCCGAAACTTAAGTTAGTTTTGATGTTGGAGATGAAGAAAAAATAATAATGGAGACAGGTGTAGAAGTTCGCAGGAGTTCATCGAAAATCACCTTTTTGTTGGTCACTGGTGAAGTTTATTTATACTTACCGAGCAAGTTTTCATGATAATGGAGTGTTACTCTGTAGGAGATTGTTTATGCCGCCTACTCACCGAGATATAAG
This sequence comes from Pterocarya stenoptera, assembly GCA_003123785.1. Taxonomy (NCBI): domain Eukaryota; kingdom Viridiplantae; phylum Streptophyta; class Magnoliopsida; order Fagales; family Juglandaceae; genus Pterocarya; species Pterocarya stenoptera. The sequence continues at coordinate 112,434 of QEOT01007392.1, read as the reverse complement.
TCATCTTAGGCTTGTTATATGTAGTCTGAACTTTGGGTTGCATTGAATGTGGCGAGTTTTCTTCTCTAAGCTTCATTAATGCTCGACGTGAATTGCCCTAGATATTTTTGGGTTACATTGAATGCAATATTCTTTCTTTCTTAAGTTTTCTTGTCTGTCACTTCTGGGTAGCGATATTTCTAGTTGGCGAGTTCATCTGTTTACTGATTGGTGGTTTCCAGATTGCCTTCCTTGTCGTATGTTCTTATTTACTTATTCCCCATCAGTATACCCAAGGCCTGGCCCATTTCCCATGTTTGGGTTTGGGTCTTGGCCTGGGCCTGGGCCTGGACCTGGATCCAACCCAGGGAATAACTCCCTTCTTAAAACTAATTACATGTCTTCCATTTGTAATGGTAATGAAAAGAATAAAGACGTATGTGAATTTTGATTTTTATAGATGGGTTCTCTCTTTAATAATAATAATAAGAGAGCGAGTACTATCAAGAGTGGTGGGGCTAAATAGTAATTCTACATATAATCGGAAAATGAGTAAACATCGTGTAATTGCTTTGAGAAAGAGTGTGGTTCACTATTAAAAAATTAATTTTTCTCATGTGGGTCCCACATTTTATTTACTTTTTTCAAAACGATTAACTCACTATTAAAAAATTAATTTTTTTCATGTGGGTCGCACATTTTATTTACTTTTTTCAAAACGATTACACGACGGTTGCACAATTCACAGTTGCAAATATCTTTTTTCTCGAGGGTAAATGGTCTTTGAGTTTGAGACTTTCAAGAAAAAAATATATTTGCACCTGACAGGAAGAAACCCCGCGATTCTGTCCCTCCACATGTACAAATAAAACGCTGCATTTCATATACACCATCCCACCGAGTCTTTGCTTGCTCCCTCCCTTCCTTTTGTCATAGATAGAGCAAACAGAGCAACATCGCATATTTGAATCTGCTTCCCACAAACCACGAGCAATCCTCCCTTGCCTTCAAACAACCTATAGATAGAGCAACATCGCAGATTTTTATAGATGAGTGCCTTTTGTTCTTGTACCACTATATTTTTCTAAGCTTCTAGATGTGCTAAAGACATGAGGTAATTTGCTCAATGATTCTTCCCAAAGCGATTCTTTCTTTACGTACAATTGTGGACCACACAGCAGCATATCTAGGTTTATAATGCTATCTAATTTACTAACAAGAAATGTTTTGAGGCGGTTCGTGCTTTGCCCTGTATTTTTTTTCTTCATTAGACTTCCACTCTCTCTCTCTCTGTGGACTGCATTAAAATTTTATAGGCACATAAAGTAGAAGGGAAGCTACAGATCTAAAAAGGTCCATGAGGAAAAGAATGGAATTCCTTGACCTGGATTAATAACGTTTGCTACTTCATGGAGTTCTTTCACGTCTGTCTGCAAATATTATAGTAGCCTCTCTCTCTTGGCTATTGGATATTGGTAGGTAATTTATTTGAAGAATACAACTACTTCTTTGATGTAGAAGATTGATGATTTTAATGGGGGTTTGAAGTTCATAAACCTTTACTTCCTCTTATAATTTATAAATTCAAATCTAAAAATGATGTTGGAAGGTACTGCTTTTCCATGAATTTGATGCTGCCAAAATTATTTTTTGTTTAGTGGGAAAATGCCGAAATTTCCAACTTAAAGCCTTTTGAAGATGGATTAATATTGTTAGGCAATTCAAGCCCTTTTCATTTGGTATTAACTCTTCGTCTTACTTGAAATGTGTAATACTTTTATTTAGAGAAGTGATAGAAGTGAAATCACTGAAATATTAAACATATCTAATTCTCCTAAAATAATATGAACAGAATTTTCCTTCAAATTTAGTTGAAGAAACCTTTTCCAATTCATTTAAAAATGGAAGTGTTTCTTGAATATGTGATAAGCATATATTTTTTTGTGAGCCTTTATGATGTGTAAGATGATTTCTGTTCATAATATAAATTTATGACTAGGGTAAATGATCATTATCTCTAATGCTTTTGCAGGAGATCAACCATGCTGGTGTTGGGGGGTTATGGGCAGAACTTGTGAGCAACAAAGGTGATCACTTCCTACCACTCTAAACTTCCAATATATGAAAAGAATAGTAGAAAGAGGAGACCCACACTCTAAACTTGTTTGCTCAAAAACGGAAGAAACGAAGCAAAACAAGTCGAACTTATGGCTATGTAGTGGTATAAGTAAACATTCTCCGATACTCTAATGTTCCATCAACAAAGTCATAGTAGTTGAATAAATCTACCACGGAGTCACCCACACGAAATGAGACGGGCACAAAGACACCCACACCACGGAGACACCCATGCAGAGCTCTTCCTTCTTCCAAACCCGAAGACGACAACGACAACTCTATTTTGGTTTTCCCTACTGAAATTTGAAATTCTTCTTCCTTCCTTCCACTTTCGTCTGTTTTTTTTATTTTAAATATTGATTGATGTGGCAAACCCAACGCCAGGTACTTGTAGCATAATTGGACTTTCAAATGGTTAGGAATGTATAGAATTTGTAGATTCGAATGTTCACTTTAAACTATTAATGATAAGGCCTCAGTTATTTTCGCAAATGAAATGAGATGAGTTGAAATAAAAGTTAAAAATTGAATAAAATATTGTTAAAATATATATTTTTAATATTATTATTGTTTTGAGATTTAAAAAAGTTGAATTATTTATTTTATTTTGTGTTAAAATTTAAAAAAATTATAATGATTAGGGAAGATGAGATGTGTTGTGAAAACAAATGAGATCTTGAGTATTAGCCATTTAAAAATTTATTGAATTTCCCAATAAGGTTGGAGTACTCTAAATTATAGCTCAAATTCGACTAGAAGAGTAGTGCCTAACCAAGAGTTTATCAGATGGACTATGGACCGGCTTACAGCTTGGTGGTGCTGTTGTGATGAGCTCGCCCATTAGATGGTAATTATGGTTCAAATCGGACATTTTACAGCAAGAAATGACTCCTATGGTTATATCCAAAGATGGTAACTACGCTCGTCGCCCCCACTTCTCATTTATTTTAGATAAAAAAAAAAATCGACCTGAAGGAGCGTCAGCAAGTTTTTGTCGTCTAAAGTCACTCTTGTTCGGTTTCCAACAAGTAACACGTTATTATGATAACTGACTGTGAAGGATAAGGATGTTGAAGAAGCCGAATAAGTTTAAAAGTTAAATTCCATAAGACTTTATTATTTAGATTAGAATTTGTTCTGTTATCATGAATTACTATCTTAGAGTTTATTATGAGTTCTACGACTACTATGTTTGTATCAAACACTTTCTCTATTAATAACATAGTCAACACGCAACGGAGGCGTGGTTAATATTTTCCTCAACACCGACAGACAGAGAACGGCCTATCTCAGGCCAGCTGTCCATTCATCATCTTTCACATTCAAAAGGAAGTTAAAAAGATTGTGAATATAATCATCATCGCAAATAGTATGTAGTGTGGTAAAAGAAAATTACCAAAAAAAAGGTATTAAAGTTTCCTTATATTAAGAATATAGATTTTGTATGAAAAATCATTACAAATTAACAAACATGTTTTTTGCATTTGAAACCAAACCCAAGTTACGTATTCTTTTCCAAGTGATTGACTTTTAAAATATGTGAAAGCAAGCCCACCTACACCTTCTCCTTTGTCTGCACCACCAACCACACCACAGGTAACATGTTCATGAAAAATCTAACCTCGGGTTGATGGTCGAGCATGCAGATTCTTTGGTCATAGAAACCTTAATATCTACAAATTTGTCGCAAATCATAACAAAAAAAAGTTCGACAAGGCTTTCTACTTTAATTTTAAAGTAGATCTCTTTTTTCTTCTTCTTCTTTTTTTTTTTTTTTAAGAAAATTTTCATACTTTCATCGTACATGATATCATTAAGACATGACATTTAAAATTATATCCTATCACTTATTTTTACTAATTTTTATTCAACTTAACAATCATCAGCCTCAATCAAAAAGAGGTGGAATGTTGAGAAACTAATTAAAGAGTATCTTTCCTCTGAGAATAGTCCTTAGTACTCCTGGGATGCAGGAAGACGAATTGATTTGGAAAATGGAGAGGAATGGGGATTATTTCTTGTGAAGAGTGCATACTTTCTGATTTGCAGATCATACGGGGAAGAGGGTGAAGAAGTTGAGAGTTCAGAGGAAGTTTTGGGAAGAAAATGTGGAATTTTGAAAATGCCTAATAATAAAGGTTAAAAACGTAGTAATTTGGAGGGCTTGGAATGATATCCTCCCCACTAGATCCAATTTAAAGAAACAGACAGTGATTGGGAATAATGACAAATGTTTTTAATGTCCCCAAAGCTCCTACATATGGAGGAAACTCTGCCCTTTCCATAATGTTCACCGAGCCAAACATGAACTTCGAGGTTCTTTGTATGAAGTATCACCATTAAACATCCAGGAGAAGAGCTACGTACTAGCTTCCTTTTGTACCGTTGCATGGGGGCAGTCGAGCAGGCGAATCAAAGCATGGAAAAAGTCTCTCTTGACGCAAGGGTTGCAGCAGACAGGGTTCCAAGAGTCCGTTTGGAACACAATTTTCTCAATTATTTTTAAATATTTTCTTCTCAAACACAATTTCAAATTTTTAACTTTTTTATCTAATCATTATAATTTTTTCAAACTTTCAAATAAAATACAAAAAAATTTTATTTTAAAAAAAAATTTTAAAAAGAAATTATATTCAAACAATATTTTAACATTATAATACTTTTCTTCAAAACTTTCTCTCTCATTTTCCAAAAATTAATAAAAGATCTTAATTTAAATTATTTCACTACTATCTATAAATATATTGAGATATTCTTAAATCTCATTTGATTATACAGATGAGATGAGATGAGAAATATGTGAATAGTAGAGATATAGTTTGTGAATAGTGGTAAAATAGTTTAAGTTAAAATGTTTTATAAAATTTTGAAAAATAAGAAAGAAAAAGTTGAATAAAAATATTATAAAGTTAATATATTGTTAGAATATAATTTTTTAATATAATTTTTGGTTTCGTATTTGAAAAAGTTGAATTGTTTTTTATGTTTTGTTTTAAAGTTTGAAAAGTTGTAATGATTTGATAATAACTAGTGAAACAGTTTAAAATTTGAAATTAAAATGTATTTATATTTAAATAATGTATGGATGTCGAGAGACAACTAGATGGATTGAGAGTCGAGACCATATGTGAAATCAACGGGAGCTAATGGATATTCTAATGTTATAACAGTTTTGAAGGGAAAAGTCGAAGAAATTGAGCTTCCAGTCTCTAAAGTGGATATAATTATTTCAGAATGGATGGGTTACTTTTTACTGTTTGAGAATATGCTAAACATTGTCCTCTATGCTCGTGATAAATGGCTGGTCGAGGATGGAGTCGTGCTACCTGACAAAACTTCTCTGTAGTCTGTACCTGACAGCCATTGAAGATGCAGAGTACAAAGACGACAAGATTGAATTTTGGAATAATGTATATGGCTTCGATATGAGCAGCATCAAGAAGCAAGCCTTGATGGAACCCCTTGTTGACACAATTGACACGAACTGCCAGCTACTTAAGACGATGGATATCTCCAAGATGGCTCCTGGGGATGCGTCCTTCACGGCTCCCTTCAAGCTTATAGCAGAACGTGATGATTACATCCATGCTCTTGTAGCAGATTTTGATGTATCATTTAACCAAGTGCCATAAGTTCTCTACAGGGCCAAGATCAAGGGCTACTCATTGGAAGCAAACAGTCATGTACCTGGAAGACGTACTGACTATATGTGAAGGTGAAACATTAATTGGGAACATGACTGTTGCTCAAAACAAGAAAAATCCTCGCGACGTTGATATAATGCTCAAGTATTCCTTGAATGGTCGGCGTTGCGTGGTGTCGAGAATTCAATATTATAAGATGCGCTAGGATTTGGGTTGCCAATTCTTGCCGTTATAGAAGAACTTTGAGAAAGTGTTGGGTTAGAGATAGTTGCACTTCCACTAAGAACGATTCAAAAGTGGGGCTAGTTTTCNGGGGGGGGGGGGGGGGGGGACGTAAAATCCCACTGTTATATAGAAAGAGTTGTCTGGATAAGAAGAGAAGGGGTTTGAATATTTGCAAGTGGAATCCTCCTCCCAAAGGGTTATATATATAAAGCTCAACGTGGATGGTGCAATCAGAAAATGGTAGATGTTGGAGTTGTAGTAAGGGATGAGAAAGGAAGGGCTAGTGGGAAAGAGAATGAAGTTAATGAAGCAAGATATAAAAACTCTGGCTTGTCAATCATATAAAATTAGGATTGTGCTATATTCATCGAGTAGTCTTAGAGATTCTTTCGATAAGGTCATTTGATTTTTTTTTTAAATATTTTTTTATATTTTTAAATATATATTTTTTAAAAATCATAATATCATTAAAAAAAATACTCTTTTAATTACTAAGTAAAAAAAAAAAAAAAATTAAGATCCACTGTTGATAGAATTCATCAAGACGCATAGATTATTCATAAAATTATAAATAGAAGAAAGAAGCCCAAGTCAACCTATAAAATGACCAACTAACGAGAGAATTAAAATCCTATTAAAACCATTATAAAAATAAAAAGTTATCATTCTCAAATAATATAGAATCTCATAAATCATCACACTTACCACATAATATAAAATATCACAGGCTCGTTATGATTGAACGGATACAGCAGATTGATGCTTCGTTGTAATTGAGATTGTTTTGTTTTTGGCAATAGAGTTTATTTATTTTTATTAAAAAAAAAAAAAGTATATTCAAGACACAATTGCTACTGAGATATTATAATTAATGTTTTAGATTTTTTTATTTTTTTTTTGTGGATTTATGTTTTGGATTTGATTATCAAGCGCGCGTTCCTTTTAACTAAACGACTTGTAGCTTCGGACTCCGACGGTCTCGATCGGTTCTCGTGAAGTGATTGTTCCCCAAGCAAGTTTCAGAGCAAGAAGCTCCTTCTGCTGTGCTCTGTTTCGATTCGATGGATCGAGACTTGCCGAGCTTCAGCGAACAATCAATCAGAAGCCCCTCGGAAAACCCCCCCGACGGCTCTTTCTCCCCCGAAACCCTTGCTTCCCTCAGATCCCTCGTCATTACACCCTCCACTCCGGACACCACCATTTCCTCCATCTTCCAAACCCTAACCCGCTCTCTCCAACTCAGTCGTGACCCGCTCGTTCTACACCACACCCTAAAGCTCCTTTCCGACCTTGCCTCCCACCGCCCCAGCCTCTCTTCTTCGGTCTCCGAATTGGTCCGTTCCCACGTGCTCCTCTGCTCCGACTCGACCCGCCTCGCCGCCGAGTCTCTCGATGTGCTCGCCTCGATCGCCGAACGGGGTGGAACGCCAGTAGATCTCGATGACCGGTCATTCGTCTCTCTTTGCTTCGGTCCTTCCGTGTCCGTACGGTCATGGCTTCTCAGGAATGCCGAGCGGTTCCGAATTGGGCCGCATGTGTTGCTCACTATGTTTTTAGGGTTTACTAGGGATCCTTACCCGTACGTGAGGAAAACTGCTCTGGACGGGCTCGTTGGTTTGAGCAAGCCCGGTGTTATCGAGGATATTGACATGATTCAGGGCTGTTATTGCCGTGCCGTCGAGCTTCTTCTCGACACGGAAGACTATGTAAGATCCGCTGCAGTTCGCGCGGTAAGATAATGGTCTGTAAATTTTCTCTTTTTTCTGTTTAAAATGTTTTAGTCTTTATAATTGTAGCCATAGAAAATTTTTTGCTCGAAATGTTTGTTGGTAGCGATGGCGATCTTACTGATTAAAAATCCTCGACTTGATGGAAATGTGCTTTACCTATAAGAAAACTGCCATACAATAATGTGGTATTGTATCCATATTTTATCTATGTTGTGAATTCAGGTAAGTGCATGGGGTCTGATGCTTGTAGCATTCAACCTGGAGAGAAAACTGTACTGGTCAGATAACTTATTTGTTAAGGTATTGCTCAATACTTTGCCATATAATTTATTTTTCTTTGTTGCCCTTTCTGATTTCTGCTGTATGCGGTACATTTTATCATGTTATTGTTCCTGGCGAATCAACTGGCAAGTGTTTATGTAGCATTTTGTCACTAATTATTCTT